>PVLD010004978.1:0-118206 GCA_004027595.1 Dinomys branickii
AATTTTATTTTAAAGACAAAAGAATGGAGACATATGAACCAGAAAAGCCATAAACAATACAGAAAATACAAAGTTATACAGAATATAGTAGGGAATTAGAACTGGATGTTGTATTACATAGTTATCTTCACATTAGTTAACACAAAACCATTAAAGGAAATACCAAATTATAGATAAGATAGTAGGGAATTTGCACTGGATGCTGTATAATATAAAGTTATCTTCATTTCTGCTAGTACAAAAACGACTGAGGAAATACAGAATTATAGAGAACATAGAAGGGAATTAGCTCTGGATGCTGTCCTACATAATGTTACCTTCATCTTTTTACTCAGGTTACACAGATGATGGCCCTTTTGATCAGTTCATTTTTTTCTACTCCTAACCCTTTGTTTGTTCCATGAACATCTTTTCACCAGAACCAGTGGATCTAAGAAAGCCAGAGCCTTCCTCGAAGACTCTTTAGAGAGATAAGGAGTCTTCTGGAATCTCTACAATGTAGAGGTGGAAGGATCTTTGGCATCTGGAATCTTTGCTTGCTCAGATCCAGAGACCTCTAACAGTTAGTAAGCATCCCTCATCTCATTCACATCCCCATCTTTCAGAGATACACACCCTTACCTTTCTCCGTTTTCCAGCTGGGATTTCTCTGCTTCCAAACAATCAAAACCCCTTTGATTTGTTTCTGTCATGATGAGCAAGGTCCATTCATAGAATGCCAACCTTGTGCTGGGCATGGTGTGTGAGTTTGCCTATCTAGTCCTCCCAGCACCAAGGTATTCTGGGTACTATTGTCTCCACCATACTTTGGAGAAGACAGGCTCAAGCAGTGATATAACTTGCTCAAAGTGAGGTACTAAAGGGAGGAGTTGGGGTTTGCACAGGAGTCTGTAATGTCATGTGATACCTGTGCTCTGTCCACTTTCACCCAGCTACTTGCCCAGTTGTGCTTGTCCTAGCCAGCCTTAGAGTGCAGAGAATGTTAACCAGCCTGCTCTGTAAGGTTCCTGAGGAGAACTTTACTGTAGGTGTTATCTTTTCTCATTTTCTAATCTTTTTCTTTGATTGGATGTTGAACCCAGGGCCTTAGCACTGAGGTACACCCCCAGCCTTTTTGTTTTTCTATTTTAGGACAGAGTCTCATTAAGTCACTAAGTTGCCCAGCCTGGGCTCAAACTTAATCCTCCTCACTCAGAGTGCTTACAGGTATCCTCTATATACTTAGACGTGAGGGTCTCAATATATGCATGGTGAGTGATATTGAAATTTCTTGTTATCTCCAGCTTTTCCCAAAAAGGTACTGTACTCCTTCATATCTTTCAAAGAGGTGATGTTTTCCTTTTGCATCTCTGCACCAGCCTGGGTGCTCTGGGTGGTGCCTTACCTGTATCTGTCCTGTGTGTTGTTCTGTTCTCACAGGCAATATCTATTGAGGGATACAGGCTTTGTGAGCCTTGACCACCTCAGAATCAGAATCCATGTTTCTCTTTTCTCTGACTGGGATACTTCTGCCGTTAAACACTCTCAGATAAACTATTCTATCACCTAAGTGATGGCAAAGCTTTCACAGCCTTCAATGATACAAATAGCATGTGTGCCACCAGTTTGCCACCCTTTCTAACTGATTGTAGTTTTGCAGAAGAAGCAGAAGGAGCAGGAACAGGGCAAATTTGGAAAAACAGGCCAAAATGCTTAGATACATGGGAGAACCGGTTACAAAGGCAGCACCCGATATTCCAAATTCACCCAGCCACAGAGCTCCTTCAAATTTCCATTCTACTGGATGTACCTCCTTCGGCCCTAAAGGTATTTTCCTATAAATCTATAAATATTTCTTCTGGAGTAGTGTTAGGCCACTGCTAGCTGTCCCAGAGGTGTGTGTCGTGCTTCTTCATCTCTTGCAAACTAATAGGGAATAGACCCCTTCTTTTACTTCACGCTTGTAAATGGGAACCTGAGCTACTTATTTAAATTCCCCCAGCTCAGTCTTCAGGTGGGAATAATGCTACTTCACATCCTAGTGCGGATGTATTGACCTATGACTGAAATCACAGGGCAATGCCTGGCACGTGGTCGGTACTCAGAAAATGTGGATTTCTTGCTTTGCTTCCTAACCAAATATATTTGTTTTTTAACCAGTGAAACGTTGTCTCCAGGTGTTTTTTAAAATATGCCTCCATTATTTGTTCATTCAATATTTAGTGATGACTTGCCTGGCATTGTTCTAGGTCCTAAGGTTGCCTTACTAACCTGTGTAGATGCGGCCCATACTCTTTGAGTGCCCTGGTTTGAGCAGAGTGTCGGGGTTACATTTTCCTCCAGCTGTGCTGGAACGAGCCCCTCCCGGTGTGTGTTTCCAGCTGGGAGAACCTGGTTTCACTTCCTCCCTTTTCCTTTACTTTGACTTGTGGTGCTTTGCTCCAGCAGTCATAGCTTGTGGCAGTTTATGATTTGGAAAAAAATAACCTGGGAAAACATGCAAAATACTTAAAGATGCATGAAGGTTTGCAGAAGTGCCTTGATGGTGTTTGAAAATTATCAGCATTTAAAAATAAAGAGGGCTGAGAAATATTCAGGTTAAGGAAAGCATTGCTCCCCCTCAGAGGGCAGGCGACTCAGTGAAGGAGTGATCCGGAGGGGTCGCAGTGAGTTGCTGTGCTGACTGACTGAACTTTATACGGCTCTCAGTGAAATCATGATCATACAAATGACTCTTGGATAAATTACTCTTGACCAAATTTGTTGAACCCACAAGCTTTGCATCCCCAGTGTGTCTCAGAGTCTGGCCCTAGATAGACACTCAGCGAAGTCCAGCAATCGTCACTTCTTACCTGCCTCCCTCATGACACCATGAGCTCCTGCAGAAGCGGCCACTGTCCTGCTCAGTTTTGCATTTTTCACCTTAGAACAGGGCTTGTACAGCATAGGTGCTCCGCCCATGTTTGTGAAAAGAACAGGGGAAGGAACACATGGGCAGTAGGTGTGAATAGAGAGTTTTGGAAGCTCATCCGAGCATACAGCTCTGACGGAGCCAGAAGGCGCAGGTTGGGGTGGGCCATGGCTCTCAGAAGACAGGATCCAGCTTCAGGGTCCCTGCCCTGGTGGTGACACAGGCCACCCCTCCCGCGCCGCACAATGCAAGGCCTTCTCTGACCAGCCTGCTCTGGAAAACTGCTTGCACCTGGCCTGGACGAACACAATTAAAAGACGCCATAAAAATTGACAGATCCCAGTGCGGAGGGCTGAGAATACATTACAATTCTGATCAAACTATAAATAAAGCCCCTAAATTAAATAAATCTCGCACAATTATGGATTAAAACATGTTTAGTGTTAATGGCCTTGCACATGGACCCTGACTCCTGAAATTGTTGCTGAGGCTGCATGGCTGGGGGATTGCATCATAATTAACACCAGGCCGTGCGGGAGCGGCTGCCTGAGGGTCAGCGGGGAGGCTTCAGCAGAGAGAGGGGACTCAGGAGGTCCTGCCTCACCAGCTCCTGGGTGCCACTGTCTCTTTCGTGGGATATCTGACCTGGAGCTGGTGACAGTGCTCCGGGCCTGACCCTGGACACGAAGGCTTCTGGGTTGCATTCTGGCTCCCTGAATTCTTTGTCCCACAAATGTCCATGTGCCCCAAATAAAGGACCCAACACCACAAAGGGATTGTCAGAGAAATATGACAATCGATTCAGTGATTTTCTCATTCCTAGCCTATTGCTTTGAGGTTGGTACAGTTTAGTATAAATAACCAGAAATAATACTGTGCATTAGAATGACAACAGTGTCCTGCAGAAACCCTCAAACTTACATTACTAGAACCAAGGAGGCTGGTGCCATCATAAAGGGCACTTAAAGGTGCACCTAGCTACACTCAACCAGGTAAGAAGCCCTGAACTGTGGGAAATCTTGAGGAGAAAAGCAAGGTATCCACAGCCTTCACTCAAGACACATTCTCACCTCTCACAAGACCCAACAGGGAAAGCAGCTCCAGGCTCCGCGTTCTGCTCCCCGAGCCAGGCTGGCCACTGCTGCAGCAGAGCTCTGAAGCGGCTGCCTGGGTCCCGCTCCCAGCACGGCCACTCACCAGGCGCACCCTCCTCCGCGCCTCAGCTTCCCGGCTTCCAAGGTGCTGATGGTGATCGTGCAGCCAGCCCTCTGCATCCTTGAACTCAGCCAACTCTGGACTGAGTGTATCCGAAAGGGCAATTGTGTCTGCACTGTGTTAGGGGGCGTTTCCTTGTCATCATTACCTGGATAATCTAGCATAACCCTGCTCACGTAGCACGCACTCTGCGTTAGGTATGATTACCGGTCTAGAGGTGACCTGAAGCATGCGGGAGGATGCGCTGTGCGTCGCCCCTCACTTCCTCTCCCTCCAGGCCTCTTTCGGTTGTCTTAAGAAAATCCCAAGGAATCCTTGATCTCGGACTCTCAAAGAACAGTGGGAAGCTATGGAATGGGCTGGTGCTTGAGGCTGAGCCACTCTAAGGAGTG
The DNA here is from genome assembly GCA_004027595.1 of Dinomys branickii. Taxonomy (NCBI): domain Eukaryota; kingdom Metazoa; phylum Chordata; class Mammalia; order Rodentia; family Dinomyidae; genus Dinomys; species Dinomys branickii. The sequence continues at coordinate 4,498 of PVLD010004978.1, forward strand.
GCCATCAGCATGGAACAGACCTCTCCTGGGTCCCTTGGCCACCCTGAGGGGACAGGGAGTCCTTGGCCAAAAGGAGCTGGATCCTGTGTCAGGTACACTTCCTCAGCACTAGTTTAGCCTCCCTGACTATGTTACTGTCAGGCTGAAGTTTTAAAATTACAGATCTAACATTGTTACTGTCTTGCTTAATTTTTTTTCCAATGGGTCCCATCTAGGAAAAAGTAAAGCTCCACAGCAGTATTTACAAAACAAGATAATTGACTTATTTTAATCTCCCCACTTTGCTGTCCATCCTGTCAGCCTTTACATCCTCTGGACTATTCGTGCGCTTTTGTGCTTGGCCGATAGACACTGCCTCCTCTTTCCTGTGCTTCCAGCTCCCTCCCGCGCTCTTGGCCAGCCTCACATGGCCAACTGCAGGACTTAAGAGCCACATCCTGGCGAGGCCGCCCCGATCCTGCTTGCTGGACTTAAGTGCCCATTCTGTCTTTCCTCAGCAGTTTGCTCAGACCACACCAAAGTCCCCAAGTAGTCCAGGGAGGTTACCCAGTTACCGATATGCAACCTCCACTAGACATTAAGCTTCAAGAGAGCAGGGATCCCTTCCCTTTCATTCACAATTGTATCCTCCACGAGGTACAGTGCCTGACTCTGAGCAGGTGCACAGAAAATAACAGTGGGATGAATGAATAAATGAACGGATTTCTCATTCTTGGCCTCTGCTTGTCTTTGCTTGTTGCTTCCTGGCATCACCACAGATGGCATGATGCTGGCAGGGCAAAGACAACAAAGAAAGTGTCTCCCGTAGTCACTCAAGAGCCAGATCCCAGATGTAGTGTACCCCACAAGGGTAAGAGGTTCCTCGGAATGGACAGCACTGGCTAATCCTAATATACGGTACATATGTAGATAGTGAGGGTGTGGATATAGACATACTTATGAACATGGACATGCATATGCCTATATAAAGACATAGATCTATAGTTGTAACACAAAATTTGGCTTACTGATTCAGGGCTTACTGATTGCTGAAGTTCACAGTGTGGCTGTCAGAAAATCAGGCTGGAACTTGCACCCATGTGTTGAAGATGCTGTCTGTAAGTAGAATTTTTCCAGGGAATCATCAGTTTGGTTCCTAAAGCTATTGGTCTGACTGTATCAGGCCCATTCAAACAATCCAGGATATACATTCTTTCAGGAAATTATAGACTTTAATCTCCTCTGCAGCATACTTCACAGCAACAGTTAGATTTGTGTAGGATTGAATAACTGAGGCCTGTGGCCTAACCGAATGGACTCCTAAGCCTGGCCTCCCACTTGAGGTCCTAAAGCTGGAGCTCAGTGAGACCCAACCTACCCCCTCTGTGCCACACACCCCTCTCTCTTGGTGTGTCCTCTAGCTGTGGGAGGCAGAACAGACCGACACCCACTTCTCTGACATTCTCTCCAAAGGGCTCATCACAGAGGACGTTTCCACATAGCACAATCTCTAGGAGGACGGCTTCTCGCTTTTAATGAACTGCAAAGACTGTAGAAGGTAGGAGTTTCTTAGCACGAGGAAAGTTATTCAGTCCTTCAGAAGAGGCAGATAGGAAGCTCCTCCCTAGAAGCCAGAGGAGACACGGAGGCAGAGCTCCTCTTAAGCCCTGGGGACTCAGCATAGCCACACACTTGTGTAGGCCGGATTTGTATCCGGTCAGTCAGTACAAATGAATCCATACTAGCTGCTAAATATTTTGACTATCAACACTGGACAGAGGTTGGGCTCCCCTAGGCCAGTGTGGTTTAAGCAGAGTAGCCACTTAGAAACACTCACCAGCTTGGCCCAAAGTGTCTAAGGCATGATCCATTCCACCAGTTCCAACGTGACCCTGGGAAAATGCTTGTACTTGTGGGTGCAAGGGTTGTTTCCCTAGGTTAATTCTTCAGAAATCCTGGAAAAAGTGCTTGGCAGGGAGGAATTTTCACCATACAGTAATTGATCAAAGTTACAGAGATGGTATCCAAGGTGAGTGCTGGTAGGAGGAAGTAGGAACTAGTAGGAAACATGCTAGAAAATTCTTAATGCTGAAGCTGGAAGATAATTCCTCCATCTCGATTACTGGATCCCAAATCCTTACGACCAAAATTAAAATGGCTCAGAAGATATCTCCTAAAGTATGTGCCTTCATTTCATCCGACAGAAACAGAGTGAGACACAGAGACAGAGGCAGAGAAACAGAGAGAGAGAACAGAGTATGAAACAGAAACATACACGCATTTATTTATTATTTATTCAACAAATACCGTGATACTGCTAGGCACCGTCCTGGCTTCTGGGAAGGCAACACTGACTTATTTCCTGTTTGTGTCTATGCTCTATCTTACATTTACAACTGGAAACAACCTTCATGGGAACAGGGATGGGGTCTGTCTTATTCACAGCTAACAGAACCTGCTATTTTCCCCCAGGACAGCAATGTGCCCTTCCCCAGGTAGTAAATCATGATAGTCTAAATCAAGGTTAGCGATTATTGTTGTTAAAGAGCTGGATAGTAAATATGATTCTGTGGTCATGCAATATTTGTCACAAGTGCTTATCTCTATTACAACACAAAAGGAGCTACAGACAATATGTTAAGGATGTGCAGATGAATGTTAAAAAAGATGAAACAGTTTAACAAAAATGTGGGGGGCTGAATTTTGTCCAAGGGCCACAGTTTGCTGACCCTTGGCTCTAAGTTAGGGACACTTTGGTTTATAGAAGTCTTTATATTCTTAAATATTACAGATGACACTAAAGAAATTTTGTTTATGCAGGCTACATATATCAATCTTTATATGTCAAAATTAAAACTGAGAATTAAAAAAATTATTTCCCTTAAAAATTAGCAACAGCAAACCCATTACATGCTAACATAAATAGCACATATCTTATGGAAAGCAGTTACATTTCCCAAGTAAAAAAATTACTTAAATATTGTTTTACATTTTTGAAAATCTGTTTAGTGTCTCGCTGAATAGGGAACAGCTGAATTTACATGTCTGCTTTGGTGTTCAGACTGGTGTGTTGTTTTAGTTCAAAATTCAATACAGAGATGTAGTGGGAAAGGTCAAGACCTTGCATATCACCTGAAAAGTCTCAGAGGCCCTCAGGACACTCTGAAAACCACAGGTTCTGGGCACTTTCCCCCGTTCTGCTAGTTGCTCAGGTTCCCAGCCTCCCTTGAAGCTTTGGTGACTGCCTGACCTATCTCCGGTTTGACTTGTTCTAACTAGTGAACTTATAAACTTTGATGGGCTTCATTCACAAAGTGGATATAAAAATCAAGCCTAATTTGCCTATGTGTTGCAAAGTTTTAATACATTTTATGTGTGAAGCACCTATTTTAGTGGCTAGTGCCTAGTAAACATATACACTCTGCATGCTGGCTCTCTTCATGGTGATGATATGATGGTGGTGGTGGTGACAGTCAGTTAGATCTCAGCAATGTCTGTTTCAGGTAAAACAGGGTAGGGTTTACTTGCCTAGAAAAATGACTGATCCCCCAAATATGGACACAGCCCCTATTCAGCTCCCGGAGATGACACTGTACCAGACTGTGAGCAAAAGAGGATAGCAGAGGAGAATCACAGCAAAGCAAAATAGTGAACAGGATAAAACTGGATATTTGACATTATTTCCTCTCAAATCTGTTGGTTAAATGTAGTCACAGGGATGAATGTATGGATATCTCTATTTATTTATTTATTTGTTTATTTATTTTTGTCTTTTTGAGACAAGGTCTCACCATGCAGTTCAGGTTGGCCTTGAGCTTACTTTGTAGCCCAGGCTGGTCTCGAACTTGCAAGAATTCTCCTGCCTCAGCCTCCTGAGTGCTGGGATTACAGGCGTGCACCACCACCACCACTGGCCCGTCTGTGTCTTTTACCTCTAGACAGTAGCCGCATTACTGGTTTCTACGTCATCTATTGAAAACCTTCTGTAATAGGCAGACTTCTAAAGATGCCTGCCCCCATCACTGTTTCCCCCTGGTAATGTCAACATTAATCTAGGTACTGCTGTGAAGGAACTTCACAGGTCTAATTAAGTTTATTCAGCTGATCTCCAATCCTAAAAAGCACCCTGACTCCCACAGGTGAGCCTCCCACTTAATCATGTGAGCCTGTAAAAGCAGGAAACTTCTGCAGCTGCAGTGGGAGGGCCGTAAGGAAAGAAGGCCGTAAGGAAATCAGAGAGATCTTACTGTTATTGCACTACTTTCTGCCTCTTTGTTAATGCTTTCCGGTTTCTTTCTTTTTTTTTTTTTTCCTGTTGTTGAGATGATTAATTGTTTGACCAATTTCGCATGTCTGTATTTGTGTTCATGAATATACACTTCAAAGATATCAATAGGTAAAGCAACAACCATTGTTGAGTTCATGTCATATTGTCTGTACATCAATTTTGATTGTACTATTTCTTATGCTACTTTGTGTCTGTTTGTTAATATGTTTTTGTGCTTTTACTTTTAAAATAAAAAAAAGGAAATCAGAGAGACTGGAAGCATGAGTGGAGCTCACCCAGGGCTGAGAAAAGGGACAAAGTGGAAAAGTTCAGTATCTCTCAAGGCTGCGAGGGGCCCCCGGTTGAAAGCAGGCAGTAGCCCGGGGACCTTCCTCTTTCACTGGATGGAACTGAATTACGTCAATGGCTCTGAAGGCTGTGCAAGCAGATTTTCATCCCGAGCTTCTGGTAAGGAGCACAGTCCTGCTGACAACTTCCTGTGAAGTGGGTGAGGTCCTGTAGGACTTCTGACCCACGGAATACTAAGGTAATAGATTTGTGTTGTTTTAGCTGCCACGTTCATGGTGGTTTGTTAAGGCTGCTACAGGAAACTGATACATCCTCTCTTCCGGTGTTTGGGTTTGGTCCCTGCTGACGATCTCATCCCATCGCGCCCTGATTGGAACAGTCGTCCCACCTACCTAGGTCACCTTTGATTTACCGTGCAGCTCCCCTTGACACCAGCTGGATCCCCGCAGAACACAGTGCAGGCTGGGAAACTGCTCCACTGCAGCGCGGCACAAGAGCCTCACTCAGGACAAACTCTCACGATCTAAGCGCGGGAGTGGTGGGATTAAAACACCACACTTCTCCTCCCGTTTGTTTTTAATTTTTGGTCTTTTTGTCTTCAAACTATAATGGGCTCCTAGAAGGACTAAATGTCCTTCCCTTCGTCATCCAGATAGGCGTCACGCCTTCCCTGGGACGAAATTCTGTCCCTTCTATTGATTTGTAGGGAGGTCAGAGGCTTTTGAAAACCTGGGTCAGGGCTGAATGATTAGGCTACGTCTGTGCGCCCGCGCAGATAGAAACGGAAGCAGCCTGGTAGTCAGTAAAGGGCTTGCATGGTGTGCTCCTTTCCACGCTGCCACCTGCAACAGTAAAACAAGCGGACACCTCCCCAATCCTGACCTTCTCGTCCATTTAGATTTAGCTCGCTGCAATCAGCATTATCAGATAACATTCTTGTTTTTCTCACTTAGGTCTCCGCATATTGGACATGGATGTTGAACTCAAATACCCAAACAAATCCCATATGAACTTGTTTTAAGTTTGAAAAGCCAGACCAGAATGTATTCAAATGTATTCATTAGCTCTGCCCCTCGGCTCTCCAGAGTTTGGTCCCAATTTTAAGCTTGTTCTAGGCAGATTCCACAGGAGGTATGCTTTGTAGTGTATGTGGTCTTCAATTGCCTTGTGGGTAATAAGAGATTTGCCCTGTCTGCCATTTTCTGTTGTAGAGTGGTTTCTTTCTAAAGCATGTAGAGCCACTATGTTCTGTAAGGATTAAATGGAAAACTAAGGTGATTTTATCCTCCTCTCCAGCCCCGTTTCCTTTGCAGAGGGAAGGTAGTGCCAGCTGGGCTGGGGGGGGGGTGCTCCTGCAGCTACACAGTGCGGGTGCGTGTGGGTGTGCAAATGCGCACACGGTGCGGCCTGCGGCGGTACTGAGGCTTGTTGCCTTTCCAGAATTCGACTGCTCCTGTCACCTGAACTCCATCCTGGCTTGGACTGCTCCTTCTAGAAGTACAACTTCTCCTCACAGCTAATTGTAATCCTGCCGCAGAGAAGAACCATATCTTTGAAGACGGAGTTTTACAAACATTTATTTATTTATCTGTTTTTATTTTCACTTATTGGTACATGTGGGTACTACCACACTGTAAACACACTGCTTGCATTCCCCGTGGGAAGTTGGGGCAGGTACATAACACACTCAGTAAGAGGCAGCCGAAAGTATGGTGTAGACTTGTATCTCTAAGTAAAATGAAGCCAGTGATAGACAATCCCTAGGCCTTAAGAGAAAAACCAGGACATAAAAGCTTATGTAATTAAAAAAAATCTTTTTGTTTCCATTTTCACAATGTTCCATAATATGTTTGTATCGTAATATATTTAGTCATTTCTCTGCTGAATGCTTAAATTTTATCTCTTTGCTGTTGTATAGGATGCAATGATGAACACCCTTGCTTGTGAAATTTTGCATATCTTTCCTTTATTTCTCTACAATAGATTCCTGGACAAAGACTGAGAGCTATAAACACCCTGAAAGAGTTACATATTTCCACACCGCACTCCCGAAAGACAGGAACTTCTTGACCCGCCTGGTGGCATTGCCTACAGGCCCACATTCTCTAACGCTGAGAATTGTTACTTGCAAATCTGTGCTAATATAATAATGGGGAAAAGAATGGAAAATGTTCTCTTTGTTGTTTTGTTACTGTTTTGTAAGTCAGTGGTGGGGTGGAGTTTTAAAACAAGTTTGTGTTAGCCACTTGTATTGCCTCTACTGCGATTTGTGTGTTTCTCTTACCATTTTCTCTGAGCTCCTCATATACCAATGATAGTAGCTGTTATGTGGCCCAGCTGTGAATTTTTTTCTAATTTTATTCGTGATGGTTTATGACATACAGAAGCTGAATTTAAAGTTTTTAGTTAAACACAGATATATTTCCCTTTGTAATTTCTTACATTGCTCTGATGTTTAGACATTCTTTCCTCTCCAGAGATTATTCAATATTTACTCTTTCTAGACTATTTTTATACTTAACTATAATCCAACTAGAATTTAATTCAATTAATGATAAATTAACTGGAAAAACTTTCTTCCAAAGCCTTTTCTCATTTATGAAGTTTTTTATTTTTTTCAGCAGGGAATTCTCTTTTCCTGATCATGAAAGTAACATTTGTTTAACATGACATTTAAATAATTGCTAAAAATGTTAAGTTAGAAATGGAAGGGTTTCTATAATTATCTCCACATTTTTCAACAGTTCCTACAACTAACAATCTGATATGTATCTACATAGATTGTTTTCTATATATAATTTAAAAATACAGAGAATTACTCTGTATCACACATATGTACTTTTATAAAACTTGTGATTTTATTTAATCCCATGTTCATATTGCTTGCTATATTGATGCACAGAGATTTAATTCATTTTTTAAAAAGCAATAATATGATATTCCATCATATATTCTGTAGCTTATTTAATCAGCCCAGTATAAAATTTAGGTCTATTTTCTTTATTAATACTAACAATTTTACATGTGACTATTAGTATATTAGATAGGCTAATATCATAAGTTATTGTCCTAGAATGAATGCTGAGGTGATAATTTCATAAATTTTAGCCTTAGAATCAGTTCTAAGGTAATAATTGATGTCTAAGGACATATGCTGTAGTTCCCTCACATACTTGTAAATCTTCCTATTTAAAGAGTATATTGAGCCAGGAGCATAGCTCAGTGGCAAAGCTCCTGCCTGCAAGCACAAGATCCTGAGATTGATCCCTGGTTCCAAAAAAAAAAAAGCACAAAGAATATATCATTTTCCTTATCTAACAGTGACTTTATTTATTCATTTCATCAACCTTGAATATTACCAACCTCCTTACTTTTTACAAATCTGATTAGTAGAAATATGTTTTCATTTTAATTTCTTTGCTTATTTGTGGTATAAGCATGTATGCTTCCTTTATTGTATACATATATAATTATTAATTCTAAGAACTTTAAAATTTATTCTCGAGTTAGTTTTATAATTTTGACATCTGAGAGTAAGGAGTAACTTTATTATTTTTTAAATTATACTTTTTTATTCTATTCTTTGACTTCTTTATTGGTCAAAATTTCTATAGCAGGGTTAAAAATAATCACGTGAACAAAATATATTTTGTAGCCTTATTCCTACTAGGAAAAATTGATAGTTTAGAAAAATCACATTCATTTGTGAGGTTGTTACCAATGTAATGAAATCTTAAGTGTATTTTAATACTGAATATATAGTTTAGAAGATTTTCCCACACTAGCTCCTGACTCTATATCTAAAACATTGTCTCCTGCCCACCCCCTAGCTCAGTGTGTTTCTGGCTGTGCCCGTTTGTCTCAGGACACCAGCTCAGTGGCACAAGAGGCGTGTTTCTGGAAACCACAGCTATCCTGGGACCTCTCTAGACTTGAGGTGACTGAAAACCATATCATGGATCATGTTCTTCAGCCCAAACTAAATGTATCTCTGACTCAACTCCTTACTGCTGTCCCAGTCCCCAGTGCTATGGCTACTCCAGAACCACCCACCAAGCAAGGAACATGTGAAGGGAGTAAGTCTGGGGATGAAGAAAGTAGCTTCCCTGACAAGAGTTATAATCTGGTTTTGCAGAATTGACTGGCCTGTGAAGACCCTGTTCAACATGAGGAGCCATCTCCAGGAGGCACCATTTACACCAGGGCCATCAGGGACAGGTACATTCATTGCACACTTTTCTGGCACATAGAGGCAAAGTGTCTCATTTTAACTGAAGTAGAGTTATATGTGGGATTTCCTGACTCAGAGGAATTCTTGAGAAGGGGGCAGCTGTGTGTGGCTAAGATAGGGGTCCGTGCTGATTCTGAATGCAAAGGCCAACACACATCAGCGACAGCGACGGCCCTTCTGGGGGTGGCACGTTTTCAGCCTGCCAGAGCTCTGCCTGCTGTGTAGTCCCGCTGCTCATGGTGAAAGAGCAGCTGTGTTCTGTGCCAGAGTTTAACAAGCTACTGTGGGTGTCCAGGGGTGTCCAACCCCAATGGTCTTTTCTAGTGCTTGGTCCATTTCCCCACATTCCTGTGTCCACTTGCTCCAGCCAGTTTCGTGGGAATGGGGGAGGGGCATGACTGATTAAAATTCGGCTAGACTGACTTGCAGTAGATGCCTGCCTCTGTGTGTGCATGTGTGCATGCGTGAGTGCATGTGTATGTGTAACTGGAGATCAAAGCCAGTGCCTTCACACACTGAGCTATACCCCCAGCCCTTTTTTTATTTTTTATTTTGAGGCAGGTTCTCAGTAAGTTCCTTGGACTGGGTTTTAAACTTATGATCTTCCTTTGCAAGTTCAAGACCAGCCTGGGCTGCAAAGTGAACTCAAGACCAGCCTAAACTGCATAGTGAGACCCTGTCTCAAAAAGACCAAAAAAAAAGAAAAAAAACGTATGACCTTCCTGCCTCAGCTTCTCAGGGCTGGGATGACAGGCACGCACCCTCGTGCCTGGTTCTACTTCTCCTTCTCACGCTGTACTTCATAGGCAGGAAATTAAGCTTCCTGTTTTACTTTTCTCATTTGTTGTGTGATTTTTAGGGTAAAACAATTCTCTATAAAGCATTGAAATTGCCTCATCCTTCACAGCTGACATTCAGTGACTGCTACCTCTGGGTAGAGTCAGTTGCCTTCTGAGTGACCTCACAAGCTCTTTCTTCAGACCCTCCTTACCTCATCAGCCATCTTCTTTGCCCTTTTCTGCCTAGTGCTGTCTTTCTGTCCTCTTCGCTGTTGGATTTCAGAACAGAGTCACTGGTCCCTTCTCAGCTGCCCTGCTCCCTCTCTAAGGGATCCCATCCAAGAACATATGAAACACCATCCCTCATTTTCCATTTTTATGGTTTACGTCGCGATGTACTCCCACAGCCTCATGTGCTCATGGGTAGGGCTTTGGCGAGGTGATTGGATCTTGGGAGCGGAGACTCACCAGTGGATTAGTCCCCTGAGGAGTTTACAACTAAATGTGATGCTGAGAGATAAGGCTTGGTCTGAGGAGGTAGGTCATTGGGGAGGCAGCCTGGAAGCATATATCTCCCACCCTCCTCCCTGGATACACTCCCTCTCTCCCTCACTCCCTCTCTCCCTCTCTCTCTCCCTCCCTCCCTCCATTTTAACTCCATACTCTGAGCTCTTCTGCTATGCCATGCCACCCTGTCTTGGAGCAATCCTACTATGGACTGAAATCCCTACAAACTATGAGCCAAAATAAACTTTTCCCCCTTCCAAGATGTAGGTGTTGGGTATTGTATCTCAGTGATGAGCAAGTAACTAAGACACCCATCAATGTACAGATGACTTCCAAATTTATCTCTCCAACCTACAACTCTCCATGGACCTTCTTCTAGTCTTCACTTGGGTAATAACAGGCCTCTCAAACTCAACATTCCCCCACATGGTCTCTTGAGTTTACTTGTTCAACCTGCTCCTCATCTGAGGAAAAATAGCCCACATTCACTTAGGGCTACTTCTGTCTCTCATGTCCCTTGTCTGCTCTGTAGACAAATCTTTTGGGTTCTACCACATAGCACTCTCCTTACTGCTAATCCATCATTTCTTACTCCATTTTTCTCCCTACTTCCACTCAACCAGCCTATTCTATGTAAAGGAATCAGAAGGACCCTAATGGAAGGAAAATATGTCATGTCATTCCCTCCCCCACAAAAAGCCCTGTAAAGGCTTTCTGTACTATGCTCAGTGAAATTTTCCCTCTTTTTTGCCTGTAGTTGGGAACAAGGAATTCATTGGCAGTTAAACTTGAGACTATGTGTATTATGCTGTGGTAGAAAAAAATGTCTCCGTTTTGTTCATGTCTGGAGACTTTGCAGGAACCTAAGGTTAAGGCTTGTAGATTAGTCTGGTGAAGGAAATTTCAAGGCAGCCTAATGTTGAGGGTATGGCATGAGTACTGCTGGGGGCTTTTAGTCAGCTCTAGATTGAGAATCAAGAAGAAATGGTGTAGCCAAGTGATTTTAAAAGTTTTGAGTTTCACTAAAAGGCAACTTCTGTAAAGTTGAGGACTGAAAAGTTTTGGCCCAGGAGAGCTTGGCTACTGAAAAGGTTAGCATTACATAGAGAATCCAAGTACTTTACATAATAAAAAGGATACCTTGACGGCATGTGAGATATCTGCAAGACCCCACCATCACAGATTCAAGGGGACAAAGCTGTAAAGTTTTCATCTGAGACGAGATCCCCAGGATGCCATGCTCTGGAATGGCTGCTAGGGAATAGGTTCCCTGGTATTGGGTTCACTGTGCTCAGCCATAAAACTACTCAGAGGCCTCTGTGGCCATGATTCAAGGCAGCCTGGATACTGCTCCTACTGGCCACAGATGTTGGCATCACCCATGCAGTTCTGGTTTTACAGACACATAGAATGCTGCAGTTATAGGGTCAAGAAGGCTTCCACCCAGATCAGGAGATCTGGAAGGCCAGGCAGTGTGCCTGTGAGAGAACAGTGGATGAAGCTGAATCTGAAGCCAGAATTGCAGTGGAGATGCCAGAGAGTTGGGAGGTGTCAACAACATGAAACTCCAGCTGAGAAAAGCAGCCAGCAGTGAGCAAAGCCATCCCAAGACAGTGCCCATAGTGGCTGCAGCAGATGATGCCGTAGAGGCAGGGCTGCCCGAGTGGTTTAAAGTTGGCACCTCACAATAACTTGCTCCAGGTGCCAGCCACAGAGCTACAGGATCTGATGTTGGCCTTGTTGGGTTTCAGTATTGCTTTGGTGTTTTTGGATTCTATCTTCCTATTCTTCCCTTTTTGGAGTGGGAATGTTTATTTTGTGCTATTACATATTGGAAATGTTTAACTTTCTTTTTAACTTTTACAGGCACTCACAGCTAAGAGTTTTCTTTGAGTCTCAGAGGAGACTTCGGACATTGGCTTTTAAGAAGTGCTCAAATTGTTAGGACTTTGTCAAGTCTTGGGGATGGACCAAATGCATTTTGCAGAAAGAGATATGCGCAAGCCTTTTGGAGGCCAGCAGCAGATTGTTGTGTTTTAAGTCTTTGTTTCATGTGCTCGTAGGTGGGGCTTTTAAAAGGTGACTGACTCAGGGATGTGCTATAGCTGAACGTGATTGTTAGGAGGTGGGGCCTGATCAAAAGAGAAGCATAACCCGGTAGGGGGTATCTCCCTCCTGGGTTTCTCCATTCTCTCTCTGCTTCCTGGCTGTCATGATATGAGGAACTTTCCTCTACCAGTTCCTTCTACCCTACCTTCCCACCTCAGGACTGCCAGCCAACTATGGATGAAAAGCGTAAGTCAAAATAAATCTCTAAATTGTGGGTCACAGGTATTATGTCTCAGTGACAAGGAAATGACAAAGACCTTTGTATTCTCTCTGCTCTTTGCCATATTTTTGCTCAAATTTGTCATCTTGGTGAGTTCCTCTATCCTCAGTGCAGCATCTCCTCTTTTACATCCTTCAGCTTCAGCAGCCTTGTTTTTCTTTGTAGCATTTTCCCAAAACTCTGTGTTTACTTGCTTATGTATTCATTGTCTGTTGCTTCTTCTCTTGGAAGAGTATAAGCTTCCTGAAGGTGGGGTCTTAGTCTATTTGAATCACCGCCTCCAACCATGTGAGCACCTCAAACTATACCAAACACATAGTAGGACCTCAGTACATTTGTGATTATATACATACACAGAAGCCAGTCTTACTCCTTTGAATGATCCACACCATTCACTCAACCTCAGACCTTGACCTAGGGTCAAAAGACTTCTCTGAATTCGTAAGAAGTGTGATTAATGAGGTGAGTGCTCTTGGTGACTATTTGGATTCTCTCAAGGACTGTTCCTTTAGGAAGAGGATGGCAAGTCTGCAGAGAATCCTGGCACTGGTGTGTTGCTTCCAAAGTGGCTGACCCTGTGTAAGGGGCTTGCTAATGTTTCCACCTTGCCTGATGGAGCAGGGTTTCCATGAGATGACCAGACAAATGCGAAGAGATGAGTGGCTGAGTTAATGAGAGGAAAGTGCCTACTACATCTTGACCCTGCAATGGCTATGGTGATTCTGGGTAGAAGGAGAGGGGGAATGGTTTCCAGTAAAGCCGTTCAGCAGGGACTTTGACTAGTCCTAATCAGCCTCCTTGAAGGTTTTACCACCTAGATTTCAGCAGGGCCCTCCCTATGGGGACAGGATGGGGTTTCTAGGAGGGACCAGAACTTGGGGAAGACTATCACACCATGGCCTCCCCACCCCGATGCCTCAGTGGCTATCAATAGAGTAACTCAAGTCCCCCATTTATTTTGCACTTGACCCCGGTTATCAATTCACTTTTTTTGACTGACCTTGCTCCCCCACTAAGCACAAATCTATAAATCTTAGGTAGGACATCTGGGCATGGGGCACCTAAGCAACTCTGACGCTGACTCCTTAAAAAAACTCATTTCTTGTAATGTGAGCCCTGTTGAGGATGGCCATGTCAACTTATTAGACTTTTTTCTTGGCTGTATTGATTCTGCTTACCCCGATGCAGCCCATAATGCTGGCTAATGTTATTGACAAGCCATCAGTCTTATGCAGAAGTGTGGGGCTTGCAGCTCTCTTGGAACCACAAAAACCTAGCAGTGGACAGTGATGGAGAGCAGGGGATGAGGAAAAGGGACCTCTCGGGCAAGCCCTGTGCAGGCCTCTGTACATTAATGAAAGACACACGCTTGGTGGTAGGAGACAGATGCTCCTCTCCAGAAGCCATTTATTTATGAAATAACTATGGATGCAGAGTTGAATCATGGATTTTCATTACCACTTGTGTTCAATACTCTTTCTAGGTTCATATTTTGTTGGAAATGAAGTGCTGTTGGTTTTGGGATGGGGGTGCTGAAAGGAGGGAGGGTCTGGGACATGGCCAGGCAGGAGTCCTAAGATACTTCCTCTCATGCAACCCACCTCCTGATAGCCTGCCTCTCCTAACACCATTTGTTGAAGGCAGTTCATCCAAGGTAGGGCCCACGCTGTCTCCAGAGGTTCATTTTGATCTTTTCTCAGAAAGCCCCAAGTTTTCACTTTCCCAAGTCTGCAAATCAAAGGCCCTCTCAAAGGAACACAGCTCTTAAGTGCCAGCAAAGTTGGAGGCTCTGACTTGGGTGTGGTGGTGTGGGTGGTAGACCTCGGGTGGGATGTTTTTAAAGGCCAGAGGAAGTTGAATACAGAAGACTCCCATGCCTCCCACCTCGAAACCCTTCAGAGGGAAGAGAGCTTGGACTCCTTCGTGTCTCATCTTTGAACACAGGAAGGGGTGATTCAGAGCCCCTGATCCTTGTAGTTGCTCTGGTAGGAAAGGAAACCTTAGTGACAATTTATTATCATGTCTTGTGCTATATATTTATACAATGATGAATCAGATAATTCCAATACACATATGTTGACACAAATTAAGGACACAGGATCAGGCTTGTACTCTCTACATTGGCCTGGGGATGCGGAGCAGTGAGCTGCAAGTCCTGTAAAAGCTAGGGCAAAGAACTGGAATTCTTAGGCGAGTGGAATTGACTGTAGGGTGGTTTCTAGAGATACAAGAGAAATATAACTCCCAATTTGTTAGGTGTTAGCTGTTTGATGTTAGATGAACTGAGTTTGTGCCCCTGAGATTGAAGAATGAATTCCAAGGGACAACAGAGGTTAAAAGTAGGAAAGGTTATTGAGAGACAGCTCTTGAGAGAAGAGGGGTCCCAAAATTGGTTTACCTGCTCTTTGTCAGAGGTAGTTCGTACAACAAAGTCACAATGGGTAAAACTACAATCAGCCTATAGGATTACAGGTACAGCCAGTTTGCTGGGTGTGGTTGTGAATGCCTGTAATCCCACCACTCAGGGTGCTGAGGCAGGAGGATCATTGCAAGTTCAAGATTGGCCTGGGCTACAAAGTGAGCTCAAGGCCTGCGTAGTGAGACCCTGTCTCTAAAAAACAATAAATAAAAAGTACAGCCACTTAGCCAACATTGAGCCAATAGGGAAACAAGTCACACAGCAAGAGTGCATGGAGGAAGCAAAAGTATTTTGGGGAAGGAATGGGTCCAAGTTTCCTGGTCACTCACCTGGGCAACTGATGCCTAGCTAGATTTACTGGACCTCGTGGTACTAACTACAATATAATCTCAAGTTATTATTTATTCCTTAGGGGGCATGTAAGCCTGGCCATTATATCTTGTGGCCTAACCTTTTCCAGACACGCCTTGAGCCACAATTCTGATGACTTTACTTTTATGGTGACTTCCTTGAGGGTCTAGTCCCTCTTTGACTATATATTAATTTCTATCTATCTCAGTTACTTTTCTCTCATTGCTGAGACAGAATATCTAACACCCAAAGTTAAAGGGGCATAGTCGTGGACTCCTGTAATCCCAGCACTCGGGAGGAGGATTGTTGCAAGTTTGAGGACAGTTTGAGCTACCAAGTGAGTTCAAGACCAGCCTGAGCCAGGGAAAAGGTTTATTTAGCTCATGGTTTGTGTACATTTCAGTGCATAATTGGCTGTCTCCAAGGGAGGGAGGCTGGCACATGGTAGAGGGGCAATAGTTCACGGTGGCAGAAGCCAGAGAAAGCAACGAGAGAGGGGGGAGGGGGACAAGCCTCTTTTGTCCCTCATGTTGCATGTAGACGATCTGCCCGAGGGCAGCGTAGCACTCACGTTGTCAATCCCAGCGCTGGGTCTTGGACCAATCGCAAACTCTCGAAGCCAGCCCCATGACTACATGAAGCGTTGGGGGGACATCCAGACACAAGCCATAGCACTTTCTAACTTACCTGTCTGTAATACTAGCACAGTTGCCAGACGAGCAAATAATCATGAGGGCAGAGAGAAGGGCCTGACCTTCCCCAAGAGGTAATTTACTTTTCAAGTTTCTTTCACGTCTGCCCCAAATATTTTGCAGCTGACCATGGGCACATCAGATGCCCCACAGCTGCTCTGGGAGACCTTTTCCATGGCTGCCGCAGCATCAGTCACAGGCCTATCTCAGATAACTCTACCCTGTAGCCTCTCTGCAGGGACTGTACCCCTCAGCAGCCCTTCTCAGTAAGGTTCATGAGGATCCTCTCTACATGTGACTGAACAGGAAGTCTGACGCTGCAAGTCCATGAGCCTGCCTTTTTATTTATTTATTTGTTTGTTTGTTTGTTTATTTTTTCCTGTATAAGCAACCTCTCCATATCCTTAGCAGGTCATTCTGTGTGTGGTTCCTCCTCATGCTGCAACATAAATCTTAATAAAACTCTCTCTGGAGGCATGTTTTTGCCTATTCATAATTTCTCTCATGAGTGGAACAGGATGAGCGGGAAACCCCACTTTCTGGTGATATCGAAGCTCACTGGCACTGACGGCAGCCAGCAACCTAGGCAGATCACACTGAAGTCAGGGGGCTCGTAGCAGGGAATAGAGAGCAAAACAGAGAACTGCTGGGAGCCTCCATCTCTGGTGGCTGGAAGAGTTCCCTAAAGGCTAACTACAGTGGCTGGCTCCAGCTTCCAGGAGAGTGGCCAGGGGCCGTAAACACAGAACTGATGGCCACTGCCATTCAAAGTTCAGGCTGCTAACACTAAAAGGGCTGCAGTTTGCCTGCTTTTGATTTCTAAGTTGAGCAAAAGAACCCTCCGCTAATAGGTAACAATCACATCACTTATTTCAGCAGTTTGAGGGCTGCTTGAGTGGGGCTGAGGCTTTAGCATACCAGTCTTGCAAGCACTGGCTTTATCTCTGTCTCGCCTGTGCCTATACATGTGTCCTCCTGTGAGGTTGATAACCATGGAAAGCTGGAACAGTGCAATGACATCTTGGAATACGAGCACATAATAAGCAGTTCCTGAATGTTAAATGGACACAGATAAAGATGGCTCTTTTCTTAGGCCTTTACTAGAGATTTATGCCTACAATGACTAACTAACTCAACTCTTAAACATCTTACTGGGCAAAATGATTCTTTTGGCAGATTCCATGAATCTGCATCCACAGGCAACATTTAAGTTTTTACATAGCTTGTAGAACCCTCCCTTCCGCAAGAAGATCTAACCAGAACCTGCAACGTACAAAACAGATCAAATGGAGCTAATTTGGAGAAAAATAAATGGTATGATTAGTGAGACTCAGGAATCAGGATCAAGCAAACTTTCTGAAGGCTCTGGTCTCCTGTGTGTGTTGAACGCAGCAGGGAAGGAAAGTTGGAGCAAGCAAAGATGAGGGGAGTGTGTGGCCTCATCCTGCAGCCCCTTTCTCATGTCACACATGTTCTCACACATGTACACACTCACAAATACACACACACACAAAAACATGCTTGCATCAACACACTCACACTTACGTATAAACACTCAAAAATATATACACGCTCACACACAACACTGATGCCAGCATATACATAAAAATACAACCTGAATCACACTCCCACACATCATCACATTCACAAACAAATCTACAACACACACTCTCATAGTAAAAAGGGAGAAAAAAAGCAAAAGTTGATTTTGGCCTTACAGAGGGTCTGATTTTTGCCTGATTATTCCTTCTTCATGGATTGTAGGGAGTGTCACAGATGTCCTGCCTCTGTAGACCCTTCCACCCTGTTGTTTTGACTCAAACTTTTTGGAGCAGTGGCTTTGCTCTGCTGTTGGATTCAATGGCTCAGTTAGTACTGATTCGCTGGGCGACCCTCAGCAAGATACTGATCTTTTTGTTTTTGTCTCTTCCAGTGCAAAATGAGGATGGTAATTCTTGACTCGGGTGTGCTGAGTGGGTCAGATGACCTAATGGTTGTAAATACTTGGAGTTGTGCCTGATGCAAAATCAGCACTGCAATCCTGTTCAGCATCGTTTCATCCTAACAACAGCCTTGCCAGGTAAATATTTTTTTTCAATGAGGAAACCAAGACTCATGGACAACAATCCAGAGTAGCTCATCTGCCAGCTCTTTTCTGAGAAGAGGCCTTGTTTCTGGCCACGCTGATTTCTCTCAGTCACGTCAAGCAGAAGGTGCCTGCTGAGCCTCTGCTGAGAGCCAGGGGTCTTCTTTGAAGTCACTCACAACTCTGCTTTCACCTTCTAGGATCGTTTGATCCCCACAGATGTGTTCACCACTGTGAGGCCAAGACTGATCCTGGTATTAGACTTTGTGTGTGGCCCAGAGGTCATAACCTTGGTTGCCAATTCTGGGTGGGCATCGAAGAGCTTGATGACCTTGGGGGAGCCTGCCAGGTTCTACAGGGCGGGGAAACAGATACAGCCAATACAGCCCGTTGATAGAGGCTTCAGCGCTGCCACATTCTTCCGGTCATGACTGCCCCGAGGGCAAGAAGCGTGACTGCTAAATCACCTCCTGGGACTCAGGGACACATTTGTTTTTAATCATTTTTTATAAAGCTAATGTAAGCAAAATGAAGGACTGTCCAGTTTATACTGTTTTTCCTTATGAAACTAAGTTTCTCCTTGTTTAAAATATAAACCATTTTGATTTTGTAGTGAGACCTTGGGGGCGACCGGGGGATATGAACACAGGGCTGTTTGTCACTTGCTCTGTGTCTTAGTCGTGTGTCTCTGGTTTCTGAGGCAAAATACCTGACACCCAAAGTTAAAGGAGGAAAGGGTTATTTAACTCACAGCTGTGAAATTCCAAAGGCGAAGCTATGGAGAATGGCTGATGAACCGACAGCAATCAGAGTCATCCTCTCCACAGAGTTAGGGAGAGAAGGAGCTGGTGAAGCACACAGAGGAGCGGAGCCTGGAAGAACACTCCTCTTCTGTTGGGTCAGGGAAATAGGAAAAATATATTGTTTGTGGGGAGGAAGAGGAAGTTTGCTTTAGAAGCTTCAGGAGAGGAGGAACCACTGGGGAGGTCCTGGCTGGGGAGGTCCTGTTTCCAAAACCTCCCCAGTGTCGGAGCTATCACACTGCCTTCTTTCCTGCCTTTCTGGGCAAGCACTCCCCTGACTTTATGGGTCCACGTGGCCAGAGGGGTTGGGAACATAGGCCAGAGTAGCATTTCTCAACATGGCGGAGAGCCACAAAATGGGAGTCAGGGAGGGTCTTGAGGAGGAAGCAGGTGCCCTGTCAAAGCGGAGACATCTTCACAGGGTCAGATTCTAGGTACCAATCACAGACTTACTCTAGGCACAGATGCTAGGAAGGAAAACAAGCAGATTCAGAGAACTCTGAGCACAAGCTGTTCAGGAAGTAGGCTTCTGTCTAGCGATAGAGGTGTGTGTAAATAACACAGGCATCCTTGTCCACAGCCCTAGGGCCCTGGGGCTGAGACCAGGTAACGTTTCCTAAAGGGAACCAGGTGCTCAGTACTAATGATAATAATGACATTGATTGGAGTGCGCTGAGTTAATGACCCAATGAAGTAAGTACCATAATTATTCTGTCCTTCAGGTGAATGAACGGAGGGGCCAAGAGCTAAGTGATTCAGGGCCCTGAATCCAGTTTGGACCCAGGCTGTTGAAATTTCTTCGGTGACACTGTCAACATCTGAGATAACTCAAAGCACATGTTGAATGGCTTCTATAAGCTACATTTGAGGTGATGGAGCTCAGAAGAGTTGGACTAGTTGTACATAGCTGGACTTAAGCAATTATCAGGTTATTTCAAGTACTGCTATCACCAAGAACCCGGGCTCTAACGTTGTGAGGTCCTAACATTACAAGGAACCAGGGACATGCCTTAATCCTCTGTGTCTTTGATGAAAAGTTTCAGACAAGGCATATAGGCTGTCAGATGCATATAGGTGGTTTATTTCAGAATGATAGATTTTCAGAGTGAGAGAGAGACTACACCGTCACCTAGATAGATCTATGGGTCCACAGGGTATTCTTAACTTTGAGAGAACACCCCTTCACCAAGATGGCAGCTGCCCTGAATAAAGTCTCAAGTTACACCTGTATGATTAGCAGACCTTTGGAGGAATACCTTTCCTTCCTTTGAGGTCACTGTCCTTTCACAAGGAAAGGGGCTGTGTTGGCCTACTTCAGAGGGAAGCAGGTCCTCATTTGTTCCATAGGTGGGTGTTTTCCTTTTCATTTGTTTCAAGGTCTTGAGGCATTTCCAACCCTTCATCCCTACTCAGGACGTTTTATGGACCCTGTTACATTCTCTTGGGCTAAAGTCTGGACCCGCAAGCTTATGTGGATTTTGTCTGTAGCTAATAATTTAAAAAGTG
Organism: Dinomys branickii; assembly: GCA_004027595.1. Classification (NCBI taxonomy): domain Eukaryota; kingdom Metazoa; phylum Chordata; class Mammalia; order Rodentia; family Dinomyidae; genus Dinomys; species Dinomys branickii. Next base: position 24,756 of record PVLD010004978.1, read on the forward strand.
AAGGAAAAAAAATTCTGATTACTTTTTACATACACTCAAGTTGCATACCTCCAGTCCAGCTAATGTCTATCTTTCCACCTTACACTACTATTAAGTAGTAACTACTAATTTCTCTGGGATTCTGTCCCATTTGCCAAACCCTGGCCCAATTTCTTAAATGAAGGAATACACAAATGAAGAGATGGAAGGGACAGCTACCTTTTGTTCCTAGACTCTTAAGTGTGTAGGACTGAACAGTTTGCTGGGGCCAAACCAAACAATGGAATTGCCACCAGTGGAACTGTGTGAATTGTGCTTCCTCCAGCCTGCCAGCCTCCTTTGAGCGGCACCTTTCTTCTTCAGTCCTCTCTGGTCTCTAGGGTCAATCCACTTTAAGACCTGCAGTGGGAGAGGAGGGGTTGGGTGGGGGTGTCAGGCAGGAAAACCAGGCAGCTCAGTCTGCTCCAGCTGCAGTCTGTGCTGAGTCCTCTCGGTTCCTCTCTTCTACCCATGTTTTCTTTGCAGTGTTTGCCTCCGTGTCCTGGTCCTGGCTTTCATTATCTCTTATCTGTGCTATTGTAATAGGCTCTGAACAGATAGAAGCAGGGGATTTAGAATCAGACGGATCTGAATTTGATCTTGACTCTACTACTTATTTGCTGTTTAACCCTTGGGCAAATGTCTGGATCTCTTGGACTTCAATTTCCTTATCTGCTCAGTGCTGAAAACGATATCTTACCTTTCAGGTATGCGAAGATGGAATGGAAGTGTTCAGATCAGGTGCCTAGGACAGGGTCATCTCTGATGCTATCACAATTTCAGGATATTTTCATTAGACCTCTCATCTCCAAACCAGTCTGGATGTTACTGCCAGATTAATCTTCCCTAAGTGCAGTTCTGATCTGTGACTTCCTATCCCTCTGCAGAAGCTGCAGTTGCCAATAAAGCCTGTTTGTAAGGGTTGTTACTAACCTCACTTTTCCCAGTCTGGATGCCAGAATCTTGACTGCAGGAGTCAGGTAGCTCCTGCTCTGCCCACTCTCTCTATACAAATACCTGGCGAGATTCTGGAACTGATGAAGACAGTACAAGTGTTTGTTAATCACGGTCAAATACACCCAGTGGAATGAGACCAATGTAAGTCTCACTGCTTGGTTAGGTTATATATACTTACATGATGGGATAAGAATTCTTGGAAATGTTGACAGCCCCCACCCCCCATGCTAACTTCTCTGGCCTTTTGCCCCTTCAATTAAGCCAATTATACATTCATTGCCTGGGGAGATAATGTGATGGGAAAAAGGGGAACCTTTTTCTTGGCTGTTGAATTCTTTGTGGAAAGAAAAACTAGTTAACAAAAGATAAAGGGGAAATCTGGGCTGGAGAGCACTTGCGGGGAGGCAGCAGAGGGGAGGCCCTGCCTGGGGGTGCTGTACCTCATGCCCTGCCCATGCCGTCAGCCCACCCTCTGACCCTTATCAGCCAACTGTCAGGGCCCTGCTGGCTCCTCTTGCCACCTTCCCCGGAAGAAGCCAGGAAGAAGGCTCTTGAGAGCCCATAGGAGGGCGCTTTTCTATGCCTGGAGACTTCCCAGACCCATCTGACTGTGAACTGGCCTCGAGCTCTATAGGACAGCAAGGGTTTACATGCACCTCATTAAAACCGAAGAATACACACCAAATCACACACCACAGGCCTCTGATTCAGCTTCACTGAGCATGTCGCTATCCCAGCAGCCATTGGTCTATCCCCTTCTAAAGAATAAAATGGTAAAGGAGAGGGGGCCGAACTGGGGGATTAACTGATGCCTCTTGAAGTTGATGCCCCATGTGTGATAATGCAGAAGGTGACCCTGTGCTTTGATTGAAGGAGATGGTTTCCTTTCCCTTCTGATAAAGAGTACAGCCTCCCAGATTACACCCCCAGCTGACCCAGTTCCATTCAGGTCCCACCTTGGAACACATCTAGCTACAGCACCTAGATGATCCAGCCATTTCTGCATGTGACAATCCAGGGAGACATTTAGGGTCAGCAGTAACAGGGCTCATGATCTTGGGTCCTCTCAGCCTCAGCAGGTACAAGTTGTCAGACCAGGGGTGACTCCTGTATGGATGTCTCCCCTGGGGGTCCCTGCTGAATGCACTGCTTAAGCACTGCAGCAGATGTGTGAGGGACAGAGGGGACTGGCCTTGGAGCCTCAGCCCTGCTGCAGAATCAAATAAACAGCTCTCGTCATCATGAGCCTCTGAGATTTGGATAGGTTTTCTAATATAGTAAAGAATAATAGAAATTCCTACGTTCTAGGAGATGCTTTTTCATCCACTGCAGGGACTTCCCACAGGGCAGGGGCCTTGACCTTGTCTAATTTGATCACTGTATTCTCAGACCCTAAAAGTCCACAATAGGTGTCCAATAAAAATATAGAGAATTTATGACATAAATCAAGCACAACAGCATCTACACTGCATTATGACGGTCGATTTTCCGGCTGTTTCTCTGCCTCTTAAACCATGAGCTCCCTAGCCTGATGCTTCTTCCGTTTATTGGTGATGAATGCTTGGCAAAGTTCTATGCGATTTATATACATAACAATATATTAAGTGGGACCTTGACTGTTGTCTATGGAATTTTGGTTAACCAAAAACTGAGCAATGAATAGTAAATACCCCTGCTTCTAAAGATTGGGGTAGACCCATGGGAGGTACCTACTAAGAGATGGCTAGAATAGTTTTTGAAACTGTAGTCTGTTCTTTACCTTCATCCTGTGTAAGAGAAAGACAGAGAAGCACCGGCGACTTGTGAGTAGGGGCTGGAAACTAGTGCCAAAGAGTCTGACCTCTAATCACCATTCTGCTTCTTAACAATTGTGAGGCCTTAGCCACCATCACCTAACTTTGCGCTCCCATTTACTTGACTGTACAGTGGGAGTGCGGGTAGCGTCTACCTTATAGGGATACTGAGAGCTAAATGAGTTACCATACACAGTCTGGGTGCGGTCCTACACATAGAGTTTGTAGGGCCATGCCCAGCTCATAGAAAGGGCTTGTGTCAGCTACCATTGTTAGCAAAGAGCTGTTTCAAGAGAATCAGCTCCTTTCTGGTGGAGGGACGTAGATTTCCTAGTGAGGATCCCCAAGTTCGAGGTTGCTTGGCAGAGCAAGATGGACACAGCACCCACCTCCCCTTCCATCCTCCAGCCAGATGATCGAACTGAAGAAACATTTGGACCAGTGGTGGCGAGCCTCTGGCACCTGTGCCGCAGCCAGCCGTTTGTTAACACCGAAAGATCGAAAAGGTTCGCCATCGCTGATCTAGATCCTTCTTGGGCTGCATAGGCGTGGACGCAGGGAAAGAATTAGAATTGTAACCTATACCCCATAGCACGTGGAGGTGCTGAGACTGGAGAAGCCTAAAGGAGAGAGACTGGCAGAGTGGAGAGGGGGGAGGAGGAAAGGAGAAAGGGCGGAGGTGCGGGGATGCACAGCCCCAGGACTGTAGGTGAGGGCAGTCCCTGCTCGCTAAATGGACGCTGTGCCTGTCTAAGACTGGAACCCTTTTAATAGGCTTTGCCGGAGGAGCAACGGCTCAGGGAGCAACGGCTTCAGGGAGGTGCTGCGGGACCAGTGAGAGTGCGCACAGCTGCCACCCCGAGGGTTTCGTGCAAATCCTGGTAGTAGCAGCTAAGTCAACAGACACTTTTACCCTCAGTATAGGCTGAAAGTTGTGTCTCCGTCAAAGTTATATTTGGAAACCCAATGGGATGGTATTGGAGGTAGGGACTGTGGGCGCCTGTGAGAGACACAGAGAAGTCCCCAACTCCTGCTGTGGGAAGCGGGCCGAGCTAAAGACAGAGAAGGCTTTGCAACTTGGGAGAGAAGTTGAAGTTTTAATGTTGGAAGAATTTGGACTTTATTCATGTCTTAGAATGAGGTTTTTCTAATGCCTAGAGGTGACTGGCGATGCTCTGGTCTGAGCCTGCAGTACCGTCCCACGAAACGGGCAGACACAAAGCTGGCGGGCCTAACTCTACAGCTGGGCAGAACAGGGCTGCCGCTGCCGCGTTCTCAGTGTGCTGAGGGCAGCGCATTTTTTTCTCACAACAGCCCTTAGAGGTCAATTGCAGAGTTCCCATTTTGTGGCGGCCGAACAAGTCAACCCCCTTGCCCAAAAGGCCGCACATGGTGAGACGCAAATCCGGAGTTCAAGCCCAGCTTGCTCTGACCACAGCGCGGAGGCTTTCTAGTGCTCTTGGGGAGGGTTGCTGCTTCTCCTACCTTCGCGTCCTTGATGCTCAGCCCTGGTACCAACACACAGCTAGTGAAGGAGGACAGTTGCTCAGTCCACAGAGCACATATACCCTCCCTGCAGCTGTGCGAGGGCTGGCAGAGCAGGGTTTGTTAGAGCCAGACAGATCGCACTGCATCCACACCAGAGCCGCCTCCTCACTCTGGAAGGGCAGCACAGGGCAGCTGCCCTTGGCTGTGCTGCTTTTGTGCTCTTTCGATTCGGCTCCAAGTCTCAAACCCACACTAATAAGCACATGTTCGGGAAGACACGGGTGGTAACTGCTGTACCAGATGAAGAGCTCAGGCTGCACCTGAAGCTGTCCTCATAGCAAACCTGTTTGGTACTTGGATACATCCCCTAAAAGCCGTGAGAAAATTAGCAAGTACGGCTGTATCTGCCGCCTTCCTTTCTTTTCCTGTCCAAAGCCATGAGGTGGGACTGGGGAGGGTTCCAAGTCATTGCTTTGGGGGCCAGAAATGTGGTGTCTGTAATTTACCTTCTTCACACATAGTTAATTGTTTTGGTGAGGAGAAGGATGGAGGGAGGGAGGCAGGGAAAGGACAGAAGGCTGGAGTCCAGCTAGCAAGCCCGCTCAGAGTGAAAACTCCATAGAACAGCCAGGATTCCCAGCACCCTTGGCTGGGGTGTGTTTTGTACTTACATTTGACCAGGGGTGTGTCTGATGTTCTGGGAATTCACATCCTTTCAAACAAAAGCTCAAAGCCACACACTGAGAAGATTCTCTCTGGAGATTTGGAAAAATTGCTAAATTTCTCTAAGCTGCCCCCAGAGTTTCTCCTCCTCAATTTCATCTGCTGTTAGCAGAGGATTTTTGCAGATAGTCTTTCATTAGATCTACACAACAACCCCCCTCCAAATAGATGGAAAAAGATCATTAGCTCTCTTTTACAGGGTTCTCAAGGCTTCATTATGATTTAAATATTTGCCTGGGGTCAGAGAGCCAAAGGTGACAGCACCTATCTGAATTCTGGCCCTGCTCTGCACTACACCCTAGTCCCTAGTGAGGTGGCCAGCCCTGGCCACTCCTAAGGTCACTCCTAGTTCTCCACCACAGTCAGGGCTGGGACCAAGATCCCATTTGTTCTGGAAGGGCAGTGAGGTCTCTGTGAACATTGTGTGTACAATGTCAATATTTGTGTCTTCTTTCTAGTAGATGTTAGACTTTTATCCAGAAAATCTACTGATAAGGATGTAGGTTTAGAGAGTATCAGAATTTGGTCACAAAGACAGTTGTATGAGATGTTCAGATATAGATAGATGTCTGTAATGTCTTCCATAAAAGGGACACAGTGAAGATGGCCCTAATATTCAAGAAAGAACACTTTCAGGTAAATTAGGATATATTAACTCAAGGCAGTGTTATTCATATAAAAACTCACATAAGGACATTGAAAGATGTAGAAAGATGGTCATAACCCATTTTAACTAAGCAAAACAAGTCACATACAAAGTGTTTCAGGATTGTCCCATTTGGCTTCAAAAATAGTTCTATATGCATCCTACCCAGTAAGACATACACCAAAGCAATAATGGTAGTTGTTTCTAGTTGGGAAGATTCTGATGATTTTTATTTTCTTCTTTATCTGTGCTTTTTAAAGTACTTTTACAGTGAATATGAACTGATTTTGTAATACAGAAAAGTTACATAAACAGAGTAAAGGGTTGACTCTATCATTCATTTATTCAGTCACTCAGTCATTTTTCTTTGCATGTGTTAAATTCTAGAGAGCCACAAACAGCTCAGATTTCAGTTTGTGGTCCCCGTGCCATTGCCCATATCCAGGTTCACAGGACCGTTCCTCCCAAGGAAGCTGATGCTTATCGAGCATTTCATCTAGGCCAAGCATTCTTACGCATCCTTCATTTCACACACCTTCGATGCTTTTCTGCAAAGGAGGTACAATGATTCCTATTTTGAAGGTTAGAAACTGAGGCTTAAGAGGCTACTTGACTTCATGAAGGCTGGACAGCTCATTAAAGGTTGCCCGGTTGCCTCTCACTGTGACCCTGGCTGCCCCTACATCTAACAGATCCCTGACACAGTCGGAATTAAGCATGGTGTCTGCAGGACTTGAGAAGGTAGCGAAATTGTCAGAAGCAAAACTGGCGATTTGATTTCCTGAATTCTCCATTACCTAGCGTACCCAAGCCACAGAAAATACACAATGACCTGAACTGTTCCTGCTCACATACAGCCGATTTCCCTCTCCTGATTTCTATGAGCGGCATGTCCAGATTGCGTGTGGCTACGGGGTGGGACTGATGACTCCCTACAAGCTAGCTGGACTGAAGCAAAGACCCTTTACCGAAAAAGGAATTTTCCAGTTGACATTTAAAAATTCGAAATACAAAGGGAAAGCATAAAAGAAACAAAAGCCAAAAACAAAATAAAAATCCACCAGTGGGCAGAGCTCTGGGGATCAAATATTCTCTTTGTATTTTGCGGAGAGACACACGCCTGGGCTGGAGTTTTCAGTTGGCCGTGCAGAAAATGCTTCTGGGCACTCCTTGAAAAACTAAATCAACATTATTTTAATTTGTGTTCCCTGCTTCCTCATTCACAATGGAGGAGAAGGTACAGGGCCGAGAAGGAGCATATTTCTCTTCCAAGTTAACTTAACATGCAATATGCAGGGGATTACTCTGTGCTCACTCAATACCACAGCCCAGAGCTTTATAGAATTCTATTGATCTTAGCTAAAGCTGTTTAATTTTTTTGGCTTTAATTTTCTTTCCTTATTTGCTCATTAAGTCGAGGTGAGGAAGGGGTGGGACTGATGGTAGGTGATGCTCTTTGGATTTAAGGTTGGTGTGAAGAACCAGAGAAAAGATCTGACCTCAGGCACTGTCTGCATGCATCGGCAGTGTGTTATCTGTGCTGGCATGGGTGAGTTGGAGTGGCCATGGGTTAAGGGAAAATACAGTATCCAGGGCCCCAGATATTTTGTGTCCCAGGGTGACTCTAACAGACATCTGACCCATGAAGGGTTTACTATCTACTGTCAAAGAGAAGCACAAACTGGGACATCAGCACAGATATTTTGAAAAATCAAATGATATTTTTTTTAAGCAGGAGGCACAAAAGAAGGAAGGCATACACACCTCTGTAACTCCTAAAACCTTTATGGCATAAACTCTCCATTGGGCAGTCAGAGCTCAGAAGGGGAAGTCATGGCTAGTCCTTGAGCAGAAAATGTGGAAAGTAGCAAAGTCATACAAGCTAAGGTCAGAACCCCCCCCCCCCCAGTCCTTCCTGGGTCAGGTGGTGGGATTCTGGGGGGTGGCCATGGATCTGGATTGACAACTGGGCTCCCATGCTTGGCATCCTGGGGAGGGGAATGGCTGTGGGGCGTACCCCTGCAGCCTGCCCAACTGGTAGAGAGGACTGACACTCACCTGTGGCACCCTACAGTAGAAAAGACGGTGCTGATGGCAAAGGGCTGGGTCTACTTCATAGTTCCTTGGGACTATTTAAATCCCAAGATTCTTATAGGACCTAATGTAGTGCAGGAGGGAAGTCCAGCTATCATAATAAATAACATCAGTTGAGCTTTACTATATGCTAGGCACTGTGCTAAATTTTGTATATATCTCTGTGAAACCTCTCTGAGAAAGGTTCATTAGCATCTCCTTTTTGCAAGTGATGATACTATTGAGGCCAAAAAAAAGCCATTGCCCAAAGGCTCATGGGTAGTAAGTAGCAGAGACAGCAATGAACTTTGTCATGCTGGCTCCAGGACTGCTTACCTAACCAGCCTGCTAATTCCCTTCCTACAGAGGCCACCGGATTACAAACATATTCCTTAATGGTCATTAGCTAGTTTTGTTTGGGGGTGAAAAATAATTAAATGGGATGGAATTTGCACTCTAGTACCATGGAACAAATTCATTCGTGGCACAAAAGAACTATAGGAGAGAGTGCTAGGGGAGTTTAGAGACCAAACAGTTTCCTTCTGATTAAGAATATTTATGTTGTTAATGAGGTATGGATTGACACATGAACATGTAAAAGAGAAAGGTGTTTTGTTTTTGTTTTTGACAAGATAACTGAAAATCAGACATATATTTAGAGATAATGAGTAGTTGACCATGGCATGAGGTAGAAAGTAGTAAGAGATCAGATAGGAAAGGAAGATTGTGTCCAGATCATAAGAGTCAAGAGATTAGGCTGGATGCTGAAGGTCGAAGGGAGCCAAAGTACTTTATCTTATGGGTGTAGGGGTTTGGCAGTAGCTGTCTGGACTGCTCTGTCTAAAAGACACAGGAGAAAGAGGGCAGGGCCAAGCAGGAATGTCAATCATAGGCTGAGACCTGACGGTCTCATTTCTTGTTCTGGGGTTTAGCAAAGGGAATCCAAAGGAGGATGACTACAGCTAAGCCTGGCGGGATATGCATGCGCCGAGTCTATCTATCTGGTCTTTCTGAGGCACAGAGAATGAAAACTTTGTATTGTCAGTTATTCCTTTTCCTCCCTCCTCCGACGCCAATTTTATTGGAAATGCCTAGAAGAGGTGAAAACAACTATTTTAGGAGTGGCTAGGAACCTCTGGTTGTTTATGTTGATCTGGAACTTCTGAGTGTCTGGTCCAATATATAGAATACCGGATGAGATTCTAGAATTCCCGGTTCCAGTCTGAGTCTTGCCAGTAGCACCCAGGGGTCTGGAGGCCCATACTTGAACTTCTTCCTACTTTCTCACAGATTTTTTTGTGTGAACAATAAAGGAAGCAGACAATGTAAAAATACTATGGCAACTAGAACATGTCCTGCTTTAGTGCAATATGATTTCTAATCAAAATTTCTACTGCCTGTAAACTGTCCTATCATTTTATATAACAGTAGGAGAAACTTCTGCCAATTATAGCAGCTATCCATTTTCAATCACGTTCTATTGCCAGGGATATTAAAATGCTAGAAAGTAGTATTTTGGATCAATGAAATATGGTAGATGATGACAACAATCTCGTTCCCAGTTCCCAACTCCTATTTATATAAGTTCAACATGTGTTTGTCAGAATTCCAGATCAGTTTCTTAAAGTATGACTTCTCCTATTTAAAAACAATCCACTTTATATAACACAAAAGTCTGAACTTGCATTTTTAGTTTATAGCTGAAAGTTGGAGACCTGGTTTTTAAGGGGAGACTCCTGATTTACAATGACTATGGAAACACTGTCTATGGTTGCTTCAGATGTAACTGGCTCTGAATCATTTGAGCTGCCAAAGAGCACTGATTAAACACTTGCTAGAAATAGTTTGAGGTCAGGGAGCCCCATTGTGTGACATGGTAAAGCTGTGCTGGTTGTCAGTCTGGGCCTGGAAATGATTGAATGTGAGGCCAAAGTAACACTTACAAGACTGGAATTCACCTCCATTCCCCATTTTATTTGTTGTCTACTCCTTGAGAATAAACTAAAAACACACTATCACCAACTGAACAGGCCCCATTGGGAGTCCCAGGAGAGTCAGCTTCCTTGAGCTTACAAACTTGGTACACTCTCGCTGAAAGATTTTTGAGGGAGGGTAGAAGCATGCACTCATTAGTTAAAAGTTCTGTCTGCAAGTGAGAGAAGCTTGGGGTTGACTGGCAGTGTGTATGTGGAGGGTAGGTGCTAAAGTCTGAAAAATGGGCTGAAACCTGGGGGTGGGGGGCTTCCAGGAGTCTTCCTTGTCCCTTGTCTTTTCCTTTCTCTATGTAGACTTCAACTCCTCCTCCTGTACAAATAGGCTGCCTTCTTGTGGCTGGGAACATAGCTGTTGATTTCTCCCCAGGCCCTCATACAACAATAATACCACCAAAGAGGGCTGGAAACTCTTTAGCTCCAATTTGAAAATCGCAGGGAAGACTTCTGATTGGCCCACTTTGGACCATATGCCACCTAGAAAAAACAACTGTGGCCAAGAGCCAGAGTACAAATAGGGACTATGAGGGTGGAGGAGGAAGAACTTCCTGTAAGGAGTGGAACAATATCCCAGAAGAACAGTGTTCTGGCAGAAAAGGTGTAGATATATTTTAGGCATCACATAGATTCTTGGGAAAGCCCATTTATGATGTGGAAAGGAGCAACCTTAGAAATATGACAGACAACAAGATATTCTTATCATCCTGAGAGCAGGCAAGTGTAACTTATTAATCAAGAGGGCTTCTTAGAAAACCCCCCAATTTGTGTGCCCTCAACCAAAGACTGGTTCTCTTCTGCTTATAGGCGACAGATTATGAAACTCATTGCTCTGATTAAAGATTCTGCAGAAGACAGAGATTATATTTAGAAGGGCTCCTAGGAGAACTGTTACCTTGGTCTCAGCACCAGGAATGGCTATGTTGCTGCCCTGAACACCTGGTTTATTTTACTTTAGAATTGCTTACCTAGAATCTTATGAACCATCCTGTTTCATCTTTCATCCCAATGGCTAGGAAGCTCAGAGCCAAATTTAAGACCCACCTGCAGTCTAGTCTTGCATCCTTAATGAGAGGCACTTTGTGAAAGAACCTCTTTTTATTCCATCCTACCTACTTGACCTTGTTTTTCCTTGGCCCCAAATTTTAAATTTTACTAAAGAGTTATTTAGCCTGACATATTTGTAAATCAGTTTTAAAAATTTAAGAGTGATTATGGTTAGAACTAATTGTTTGACTTTGGCCTCATAAGTTTTGCTGCTTCTTTCAGGTAGAAATCATCGCGATGGGATGTGGCAGTGAATATTTATAGCGCCTCTCCTCCTAGAACCACGCTGATATCTCAGGGACATCTTTAATATGATGTTCCTCTGGACATATTTAAGAGTTCACCTGCCTACCTTTTAGTGACAAACTACTTTGTCAGTATGAGTTGCTGCCTAATGTTTTGGCTCTGAAAACAATATTATCTTGTGTTCCTTGGAAGATAAATACACTTTCCTGTGTAGTAAAATCCAAAAGAAAATTCAGTTTCATCTTCTCCAATAGTATTCCATGTTCACAAACATCTCCAAGCTTTCTCAAATCTGTAATTGCTAGAGATTTTTAGTTAACAACAAATCTCAGATATGTAGCCTCAGGCATTTAAAATTCTGACAATAATGATCACAAAGATAAGACAATTACTGTCTGCAATAATGATCCATAGCAATGACTCATAGAATGCTTGATGAATGATTTTCTCTCTGTGTGACTGAAGGGTAGCGTTGAGAGTTTGTACAAGTCAGACAGACTTAAGCATGGAAACCGGATAATCTAAATAAGCCACTCGTTTCTCAACTGAGGGATGTGGCAAATGCTCCCTAGGGAACTGGCTGGTCCTTTTAGTTTTTGTTGTAGGGTACGTCATTTCTCTTCCAGGAGTATTTTTCAAGCTTATATTCAAGGTGCACGCACACATTCTGTTTTTCAGCACTTTCTTCAAAGACACAGTAAATGAGACAAACTTCTTCGTTATGATCTGCATCATGTTCTTCTTTGTGCAAGTCTGTATTTTTGTTGAAATGATAACTATAAATATTTAACATCCTAAAAGCTGTGGCTTTCCAGCCCCAACCATCTGATAAGAGACAGCGATGCATGCACTAATTTACAGCCCACTTTCATGTCACGCAGATCGATGCATTTCATAAGATAGGACACCAGACGCAGGATTTTGGTGGGGAGAGGAAAAGAGAAGAGGGTGACTTAAGAGCTGAAGACCAGATTCTGAGAGGAAATTGCTTTGGTTTGGAGTTTGGATTTTGTTTTTTAATCTTGCAGAATTTTCTTTTTTCCAAATTGAAGAAATTAACTGTACAGGTTTGAAAGGATGATATGCAAGGCCTCCTTCTTGATCAGACTCCACCCCATCTCTGTCTCTGTCTCTGCCTCTGTCTCACTCAGGCCACAGAGCAGAGGGTGTCCAGATGAGAGGCGCTACTGCCCAGGGGACGAACAAGAAGTGAGAGGGAGGCACTCTGTCCACCAAAGCTGGACACAGTGTCTGTGTGTGTTTGACCCAGGTGAACAAAGGTGATGTCTGAAAAATGACCTCCTACTTGACGTTTACATGACACTAAATGATCTATTTGAATGTCGTTATTTAAGTGATTGTTTTTCCAGCTCGCAGACAGTCTAATTCTCATCAATCTCACTTTTAACCTAGAAGAGAAATGATAGGCACTGAAAGAAAAAGAAGGGAAAACAGCCCCACTCCAGAGGCCTGTGTCCTCGTGCTGCTGGGCAATTTTTCATGAAACGTTTTCTGCAAGTGTGATTTTGAATGAACTCCAAGCTGATAATAAAGGGTTGGGTAGAAGTAAAGTTTTCCTTTTTAATTATGACTGCAGAAAAGTAGGTGACTTATACAATATGTAAATTATGAAAGTATCTCCATAGAACCTGTTAAAGCACATAAATATATATTCAGTCACAGAAAAGTAACTGTATATCTACATGCTGATGTGCGAACCAACTACTTGTGCTCTAGATAACTCGGTGGCTATTGATTATTTATTTTATATATGTAATAACATGCTCCTGAATTCAAAAGGATCAAAATACTGATGTCTAGTGATTTTCACTTTTAAAGGCTCCTACCAGTGTAACTAATTAAAGCTGCCCAGGGCCCTGGTGAGGCTCCAGATGCTGAAGGCTCAGAGCCAACCACCTTGTGGGGTAAATTTCTGAAAGGAAAATCAAGGCACCATGGAAGATGAAATGGAGGCTGCAGATGCAACCTGCAAGCGCTCACTACTACAGCGAACTTGCAGCTTCTGGTAAAGTCATGCCTCTTCCTAGACATCTTGACTTTATTTTCCCTCGCTACAGAGTTACCTGAGAAAGTCCACTGCAAAGTCAGCTCTGGCTGCACGCTGGATCAAGTCTCAGATGATCCTTTGATCTCTATCTCTGAGAACCGGTTCTGTGTCTGCAGCACAAAGGCTGGCCACGATGGCTGGCACCTGGCACACAGGCCGCCACACTCGCCTCTCCTCCTGCGGCAGACATCATCAATCAATCACAGGACTTTTCCCTGTACAGTCCAGATGTGGCCCTAGAGACCTACTTAAAACAATCCTCTGGACAGCCCCTACCAATGTATTGGTGCTGACAAGTGAGATGAAACGTATTTGCCATCCCTGGAAAGGATTGCACACCAGTGACCCAAACTAACGCATTTCACTTGTACACTAGGACCATTCACAAACACATGCTTGAGCATTTATGTGCCTCAGTATTTCTCAAAATGTGGCTCACAGATCTTCTGCCTCAGAATCCCCTTGTGCTCTTATTAAAGTATGGATTCCTAACGCCCACTCTAGAATGGTATAATTAGAGCTGGATGGTAGAATGGTACTGCAAGAGCTAGATAAAGTTGCACAAACACCTTTGCAATCGTTTCTAAAACATATTCTTGAAATGACAATTTGAAACATTCACAGTAGGCTGAGACACATTAGAATAATAAGCTCCATCCCTCCCAGGTCTCTGAGATATTGGTTTGTGCTTTTTACACGCCCACCAGCAGAAATTTATCGAGTGACAATGTAGACCCCAGGCCAGTTTCTGTGAATTAAATAAGAATGGTGCCATTAAAGAGTTCTGCACTTACTCAGTGAAACACAAGAAATGCCTGGCAAGGCAAGGAAGGTGATAACCAACACGAGAAAGGATCAGCACTGTGAGGTTCACACAGGCACAGGACAATTTCGGTGTGAAGTGCTACAGGGGAAGGGCAGTGTGGATGACTCGGCCCTGGAGCCTTTGTAGGGTAGGAGGAGTTGAGCCATGAGATGAAGAGAGTACAGGAAAAATTGGAGATGGCTAGAAGTGAGGCTGTGTAGCAAACAGAGGATCATGTGCAGAGAGTAATTCATCATGGGGCTGAGCATGCAGGGCTGAGAGAAGTTGGAAAGACGCGACTATATTTTTGTCCTGAAGTTCAGGTATTGTGGTACACTCCTGTAATCCCAGCACACAGGAGGCTGAGGCAAGAGGATCAACAGTTCGAAGCCAGCCTAGGCTACCTAGTGAATTCAAGGGACCGTAGATAACATGATGAGAACCTACCTGCCTCCTCAAAAAACAGTTTTTATCTTGCAGCGTTTTGTGGGTTATGCTTGTGGTTAGACTTTTATTCTGGAGGCAACAGAGAGCTAGTTTAAGCAAAGCAGGATGTGATATTGAGCTTCTTTTTTTTTTTTTTTTTCCGGGACCGGGGATCGAACTCAGGGCCCTAGTGCTCAGCGGCAAGCACTTAGCCCACTGAGCTGTACCTCCAGCCCTATATTGAGCTTCTTGAGGACACAGAATTGTGAAAATGATGGGAAGGATAAGAGTGGGACAGGCTGGAGGCTTGAAGGTGAGGGGATGTCACTGTCCACACACAGGGTAGGGATAAGGGTGTGAACTCAAATCTGGACAGTGGAAATGGAGGGGAACAGATGTGAGACACTGAGGAAGGACAGCCATACACTTTGCTGATTTGATAATTTGGCCTTGATGCCAAAGATATATTAGTCGGAATGTACTAGGCCATACTGCTCTAATAAATCAATCTTGAATTTCAATGTTTATCATAACAAAATTTTACTTGCTGACATTTACGTCCAAGACTGATGGGCAGGTGGCTCTGCTATACCTAATTACTTGGGGGCCAAGGTGGAAAGAGGCTTTGCTATTTCCAAGCTGTTTCAAAATATGTGGATCTAGGATGTTACAGAAGATGAAGTTAGATGAGGAGGCACAAAGAGTTTTAACAGACGTGGCCCAGAAGTTATAGCATCTCTCATAGTCTGTTGACCTGAACCACCTACACATCTCCAGTATAAATAAAAGGGAAGCAGGGAAAGTAGAGGGATATGGAACATTTAGTGAGCCCCCACTTTTGAGTTCCAGTGGAGTAATTTCAGGATTTTATCAGGTTGGAAATGAAGAAAGCAACCACCTGAGTTGCCTGTGAGAACACGGAAGCAAATTGATGGGTGGAAAGGATGGGAGAGTAGCTTCCATACCCCACCTGCTCATTCCCAGGAGAGGTATTGCAACCTCAGGAACATGGGATGCCTGAGCCTGATTTTGATTCTACCATAGAGTTTTTGTCTTCAGGAGTTAGTCAAAAGAATCAGACTATATTTCTCTGTGGTAATGAACTCATGTTAAACAAAAAGCAGCGCACACATGCACTGGTAGGTTTCAATCAATACATTTTTATATAAAACAAAAACAATCTCCAAATCTAACCCTATTTAGCTTCCTCAATTACCTCAAATATTTTCATGGAGTAACAAGTTTTCAGAAAACTCGCAAATACTCTTTTCTCTGGAAACACACTGGAACAAAAAGTCTCCTTC
This sequence comes from Dinomys branickii, assembly GCA_004027595.1. Classification (NCBI taxonomy): domain Eukaryota; kingdom Metazoa; phylum Chordata; class Mammalia; order Rodentia; family Dinomyidae; genus Dinomys; species Dinomys branickii. The sequence goes on from PVLD010004978.1 coordinate 40,338, forward strand.
CTGAGTCAGGAGAACATTTTCTCTCAAAAGGCTCGGGAGACACAAGCATGTGAGCAGCACATATTTACCAGGTGCCCCAGAAGTCCCCAGAGCTCTCATGGCCCTGGGAATGCAGGGCTGGGGAGGCTGCCTCTCTGGAACACACAGTCAAGTGAGGAGATACCGAGCAGTCAGGACACAGCTGGAGCTCTCACTTGGACTTAGTACTGCAGGTCGTTAGTACTAACATGTCAAGTGAAAGACTAACTTATTCTCCAAACAAACCTTCCAGTTTTCTGTCATTGTCACCCCCTCGAGCATCCAAGCGCTTTATCAGTCCTCCTTTAAAAACATGAGTCAGCTGAAACGTACTGACTAGCTCGGCGGGCTGTGATGCTGCGGGGGTGTGAAGATGAACGAAGCTCTCATCGGGCTCTCAAAGGGGCTCCTGCTCTAATATTTGGGCGTCTGCATATCTTTTTTCAATATGCTTCCTGAACTCCCTATTACTGGTTATTGTTCTAATGAAACTTCAGTGTGTTGCAAGAGTGGCTGATAAACCACAACAGCGGCGTGATTAGGAAGGAGAAGACCTCTTTGCCTAGGTTAGGGAGGCAAGGAGATGTTCAGGGATCAGGTGGGGTTGCTTTCCAGCCCCCCAAACCATTCTGTTCATTTAATAGATGTGCTTCCAGGGCAAATCCAAGCCATCTTCTTTTTGCCCCTGGGGACAGCGGCTCAGGCAGAAAATACCTGGAGTCATTGGGGGCAGAAAACAGGAGGCCCTCGGGGAACAGAGTGCCTCTGATCCCATTCCTTTCATGCCCCAGGAAAAGAAGAGAGGCCCATGAAGAAACCCCTCCTGGGGCTTCCCAACCAGTTAAACATGAGGGAGAGAGAAAGGGGAAAAAATTTCTAAATAAAAGCAAAGTCTTTGAAAAACTTCAAAGAAACATTTCTCCTGTTCAGAAGTCAAGAGCACATCTGGCTGGCGGTGAAAAGAGAAGTGGTGTCATCTGGGCAGAAATGTTCTCTTCAAATACGTCCTTTAAGGAAGGCAAGGAAGGAGAATGCAGGAGATGGTGAGGGGAGAAATATTGTAAGGAGGGAAGGGAAGTTAAAAGGAAAAAGAAAAAAGGGGGAAAATCTTAAATCTTGTAATGTTTTAGGAGGGCTTATTAGAGTGAAAATTAAGTGTCATACAGTGCTCTGCTCCAGTATTGATGGCTTTTATTCAAAGAGCCATCACCCTGTAAACTCACTTTAACAACTCCCTTTAGATGAAATATAAAAATTAAAGACATTTACAACACAGCTTAGTAGCAGATGTAGTCGTCCTGTTGGGGCTCAGATCAAATAGTGATGTAAACCCCAGCAGGGTAACAGGTCTTATGAAAAAGTCCTTAACAACAGCCCCCAAAATCTTGGAGCCCTTACAAAACATGTTTCCCATTCTCTCCCAACCTCAAGGGCACCCCTCCTTTCCTCACCCCCTCCCTTGATCTGCTAGACTCCTTTTCCACCATCATCCCTGTCTGCACTTCTTATGAATCACTCTACACTTAGCAACTGGACCAAAAAACTATGGTTGGGCTTCTGATTATCTTCTCCATCTGATTATCTTCCCAGGTACCTGGGGGAGTGCCATGGGAAGGGTGGACTGAGCATTCTGGGAAAAGGGCTGAAAAGGTACATAGAAGTGTATTCAACATCTTTCCATTGCTGGGATGAAATACTTGACACACACAATTGAAAGGATAAGAGGTTTCTTGTGGTTCATGGTTCAGAGGTTTTAGGCCATGGTTGGCCCACTGCAAGGCAGAAATGGCCTGGTGGGAGGCTCTGGCGGAAGAAACCTGCTCACATCATGGGGACCGGGAAGCAGAGAGCAAAGGGAGGAGCTGGAGAGGGACACATACCCTTCAAGGTTCTTTTCATGACTTTTCTCTTCCAACCAGCCCTACCTCCAAACAGCACATTTAGCTCTGAACTTATCCGTGATAAATCCACTAATAATTCAGCACCCCCATAATTCAGTCACCTTCCAGAAATGTCACCTCTGAGCACAGGAGACTTTAGGGGGAACTTTCCGGATCAAAATCACTTTATCCCACAACTCTTGCTTTCTGTATGCCATGAGAACTAGCATCTTTTGTAGGCAACAAAGGTCAGCTTCCAGCTTGAGCAGTAGTTGGGCCACCTTGGACCATAGCTACAGCAACCTCTGAGTGCCTATATGTTTGAGCACAGTGAAATAAATCCCCAGGGAACAAATTCCTTAGGAGGCACTTTTTGAGCAGGCATCCCAGGGACTCTCTTTTCAAATGAAAGGTTCACACTTTTGTACTTTTGAGCCTGCAATGGATTTGGTCTTGCTGATTCTTGAAATTTCATCAGACATCTTTCTTTTTGTCCTCTACACAGTTTTTGGTTTCTTTGTGATGGTGTTAATCTTCTTAGCAGTCATACCTCCCTTGGCCCCAACTTTACACATGGCTCTTTCTGGGCCAAAATTTAAGTTTTCAAATTTTTCTGCTCTACATCTTGCCTATGATTCTCACTATAAATCCAGCTAAAAGCAGTGAGCAGTACCCATGCCAAAGCCTAAATATTAGGATGTTTTGACATTGCCTCTGCCAGATAAATTAGTTCACCACCATTAATACCAATCTCTTGCAAAGTCTCAGGACACATGCAAAATGTGGATGAATTTTCCACCAGACTGTAACACTCAGGCCCTGTAGGGCAATTGCCAGTGGAGTCCTTGATGCTGGCTGCAACCTCATCACTTTGACCTTTACTGTCTGAATTCTTATGAATATCCTGGTCTTCTGAGCTCTAACCTGCATCACACATTATGCTCTATTTACAGCATTCTAGGGCTTCTCTAGCATACTTTTCCAGATGTTTCCAAACTCCTCATATAAACAAATTACAAAGGCATCCAAACCACTTGGTCAGGTACTGGTATCAGTTTTCTGTATTGGTTTGCTTTCCTGTTGCTGAGACTCAATACCCAATACCCACAACTTACAGGAGAAATGGTTTAATTGAAGTCATAGTTTGGGGATTCAGTCCGTAGTCAGCAGGCTCCAAGCCAAGAGCATCATGGGGTTAGGATGTGGTAGAGCAAAGCTGCTTGGTTTATGGTGGCCGCGAGCACTGCAGGGGAATAGTGCCAGAGAGGCAGGGGCGAGGGGCTATAAAGTACTCAAAGCCACACCACCACGACTCATCCACACATGGAGGAGGGTGCTCTAATAATCACTAGGCCAGTGGTGGCAAACCTATGGCATGTGCGTTGCAGTGGGCATGCAGAGCCCTCTCTGTCAGCAAACTGAGCCAAGTGACCTCAGCATTACCCCAGGCCAGCATTGGGTAATGGTGCATATAGGAGCCATGTGCATGCTCGGGAAGGAACAGGGGTGCCAGGCAATGATCCAAGCTTTCACACAGCCAATCAGGATTCAGGTTTAATTGCAGCGTATGCACTTTGTGGTAAATAAGTGGGTTTTGGTTGCATTTGGGGCACTCAGTCTCTAAAAGGCTTGCCGTCCACGTACCAGGCATTTCTTAATCCAGTGGAGTGACATGTCAAGCCTGATGGTCACAGTGCTGAGTCATGCCACCAGCATCTACTCGTTTCCAGTGGGCCCCTCTTCCTGCTTCCATAATACCATCAAGTGATGACCTCAGCAGCAGAGAAGCCACTGGTGAAGTTAAAATGTTCCTGAAGCAGTTGCTTCTCTAGGCCCCGCTCTGAAGATTGCTGCACTAGGGACCAAGTCTGCAGTAAGTGTCTTTGAGGGGACTCTTCATATTTAAACCACAGCGAAGAGTACAAATTAGGACTAAGGTCTGAAGGTCACCTTGGTTAGCTCTCCATTTGCCTCTTTTGTACTTCTGGCTCTTGTATGTCCACCCAGAAGATCCTGAGAAGATTTTCTAATTGGATTTGGTCACTGAATAAAATGGGAAAACATCTCTGTTGTTTGTGCCTCTCTGGCACTATTCCCCTGCAGTGCTCGTGGCCACCATAAACCAAGCAGCTTCGCTCTACCACATCCTAACCCCATGATGCTCTTGGCTTGGAGCCTGCTGACTACGGACTGAATCCCCAGATATATTTAATCTGCCCTTAAATGTAATAAATGCAAGAAAGGGCTTCTTCTCTTTCTACTCTTTCCACAGAAGACTGTCTTGAGAGTTTACTTTGGGAACAACTTTTATCCATGTACCTACCCTCCCACCCGCTCACTCATTATTTCAGTTGTGTGCCAGTAGCATACCAGGTACCCAACAAATGTTGGAGACATGGGCATGATTGTCTTGTTGGCTGCTGTTCTCTTTGCCCTTAAATTGACGTGTCCATGGGCTATCTTAGAAAGAGCAAAAACGTGAGGGGATGGAAGTAGAGCAGAGTGAAAATAAGTGCTGAAAATTTCTGGTTCAATTTCTCCACTGTTTTTGTTCTTAAAAATGAAGCCGGTGACCTCTGTTGCCCTGTCTGGGTACGAGAAGAGTCACGTTGCCCTGTCAGCCCAAGTTTCGTCTCTGGGCCCCTCTTTTCTGACTGCCAGTGATTTGGGAGTGGTGGTGTGAGATGTTTGGCTGCAGCTTGGCCCTTGGAGCAGGAAAAGGCCAAGAGGCTGGAAAATAAGACAGAATCCAAAGGGGCTCCAGGACAAGGGCACAAACCCTGATCGTGCAGTGAGTTCCGCTCGGAGGGTAGGCTGGTCCCTGCTTCGTGGAGAGCGACCTAAGAAAACTTGAAATAAAGTGTTGCTACCTCAACTTCCCACCCTAAATTCAGTGAGAAAATTGTCCCAGAAAACTGAAAGCAGTAAATGAGAAGCTAATTTGCATGTCACATGAGGCTTAAGAAGGTTGGAGACATTCCTAAAGTGTGGCCTTCTAAGTTCCTGCAGTCTAGAGTTTTCCAGTACTAAAGCCAGCATCTGCAGCTTGAACTTGTGCCCTCTGTGTCCTCTTGTCTTCCACTTTGCCCGAGAACTCTGCAATATGATCAGGTTGCAGATATCGTGCAGCGCATCCCCATACCTCTCAGTAGGCTTGGTTGGATTTTATTCCGCACATGTTCTGATCTAGAAACCAACACTTTAAATTAGCTCCTAAAATGGGAGACTATGCTGATAGGTCCAGTGAGGAAAGAAACTTCTCTCTCCGGATCCCTGTAAGAAATGACTTCAGAAGTACTTTCCTCACTGGGAATGTTGCTCAGTGGTGGAGCAATGACCTAGTACACACAAGGTTTTAAAAAGGCAATTTCCTCCATTGTGCTTACACACATATTCTCCTACTCATGTGTACACATAGACAAAGATGGAAAAGTCCCAATGGGTCTGAGCGTGATGCGCTGGGCCATTTGGTCAAGCAGGCAGCATTTACCGCCACTAATGCAAGGTCTAATCTGTGCAGAAAATGTGCGCTTATGTAAAGCATCAAAGAAGATAATAGTTATAGCCTATGTCACAGGCGTGGACTAATCTTCGATTAAATAATGATATTCAGATGACATTTCTTGGCAACTGGCAGACCAGCTGGAAAAATAAGTCAGAATTTCCACAGAGAATAGACTGTTTTGCCATCCAAAGCTGGCCAAGCACAAACAGCAAAGGTTCTAAATATGTACTAAGAAAAGGTCCCCGTGTTCTGCTTACAAAACAGCTCTCCTCTCTCCATTCCCAGGGTGTGCACCCCGGTGTGAAGACATGTGTAGGACACAGATTCAAGTGTAATGTCTGCCTTTTCCTGGGATTCTTATCTTTGAAACCAACTAGTCCAGCTTCTTACTTTTCAGATGAGGAAACTGAAAGATGAGGAAAGCCATACAACTTTCTACGATTATACAGCCCCACATTGTGGGCTCTCATTCCAGTGCTCTCTCACGTACATTCCAAACTCAACAAAACCTATTGGTAAAAGTGGAAGTGTCCCTAGTGGGATGCCTCATGGGCCCAGGAGCTGCAGTGGCTGAGACTGTGTGTGCAAGGCATGCATGTAGCATGGGGGCACTGGGAAAATGTAGTCTGGCTCCAGACTGATGAGCTCTGGTGTTAGCATCCCAAAGGAAGGAGACGGAGACCTTTAGTATGGGAGATGCTTACAAAGACATGGGTAGGGTCGAGAGATGCCCGGAAGGAATGGTGGGTGACCACATGTGAACAATAGCTGGAACTGCTTCCATCCTCAGACTTGCAGGAAACGAGTGGGGAGAGAATTTCCTTACCCCAGAGAGAGTAAGGCTAATGTTTGGTAGAGCACACAGTGGAGGTGCGTGATCATGCAGGGAGGAAGCTAGGAAATCAAGACTGTGCCCTTGCCCTCTGTTCCCTCAGCTCCTGCTCGTGCCATTCACTAGGGAAGTGCAGCAGGACCCCGTGGCAAGGGGACCGTGACATGATTTCTAACAAGCCTCCCCGCAGAAGAGTGCGGTGATGCAATTACGAGCAGCAAATAGAACATCAGCACATTTGAGTTCAAATCTCAAGTTCCCAGTGGTGGGATTTGGGACAAATGACATAACTCACAGTTTTCTTACTTGTGAGATAGTTGCAATATCACTTTCTTGAGAGGTGTTGCCACTCTGAGAGCTGAGGTGTGCAAAACTCCAAGCTCCATGGCTGACACCTTTTCTGTCCCTTCTCCTCACAGCAGTACAGAGAACCAAGGACAGTGTGGCCAGGCTGACCCCAAGCCTCACACTTCTGCAGACCTTTTGATCCAGCAATCCTGACTCTAGGGATTGATCTCAAGAGAGTAACCAAGAAACTACCACCTAAAATGTGAGCTTGAGAACAGGTTTACTATCCATCAGAAATCTCACTGGCAAACAACAGAAACTGATTTGGGACAAATTAAGAAGAAAAAGAATTTATTAAAAGAGTAATGGGTGACTCAACATTTCCAGAAGAGACCAGAGATTCCTGCTTTAAAAAGGTCCAACAATAGTAGATAGGTCAAACAAATTATACTCCTTCCTCACCATGAGCTATATTAAATTTCTGTTGAAGAAATGTAATAATGTGGAAAGATATTAAATAATGTAGGCATGTTGATACAATTTTAAAGAAAATTTGTCAGCCCGAAAAAAGTCTGAAAAAGCATATGCCACAACACTGAGAATGGTTTCCTTTGGATTGTAGAAAAAATTGTGTCCTTGTATTTTGAATTGTTCTCTGGATTGTACAAAAAATGAGATTTTTTTGTTTGTATTCTAAACAGAAGTCAATAAACATGTATGGCTCTCATACTAATGAAATATTTAAAACAGCAAAATGGTTTTGGACTTTTGGAACACATGGAAATCTTTCATCTGGGCTGTAATTTCCTTGGGGTTATTTTTTCCTTCCATTTAAGGTCCAGTGGCTTCCCTTCCCTACTGGTATGCAGAGGCCTCCCATGACATGGGACAGTGACATGGGACTAGAGTAGCACTGAGAGGACACACAACACCAGCCTCACTCCCAGGCCAGGGAAGAGGTTTGTGGGTAACGAGTGCAAAGGGAGATGGAATGGGGGACTAGGAAATAGACTACATAATTTTCTTACATTTCATTCTAGGAAACCCTTTATATAAATTACCAAATGTTTGACAGTAAAGCACCTAAAATAAAACTCACTGAGACTTTTTTTAAAGCTTGGTAGGGGGCAATGGGAAACTCCTAGGACAGTTTTTAAATTATGAATTTTACTTTTCTATGTCTTTACTTGTAGTTAATTTTCCTAATCAAAAGAGCACTGCTTCTCCCTAACATGACTCTGAACTGTGAAGGGAAGGTGTTATAACATATCTAGATGTCCCATCAAAGCCTCATGTGCTCAGAGAGGTGGGGCTTTTCAGAGGTGTGTAATATTGAGGGTGTATAATAACTGAATTAGTCTGCTGATTTGGTTAGCATAGTTCTAGGTGTGGATATTGGGAAGGTCCAGCCTGGTGCAGGTGGCACCAACCAATAGGTGTATAGTCTGGATGGGATAAAAGGGAAAAGAAGGGTCACTGCTGCTGTAGCTTCCTGCTTCCTGCTTCCTGCCTTCCCTGACATGGAGTGGTTCTCCTCCACCATGTCCCTCTGCCAACTTTCCCTGCTTTTAAGCCAACTAACTATGGATTGAAACCAATATTAACTGTGAGCTAAAATAAACATTTCCTGCTTTAACTTATGGGTGTCTAGTATTTTGTCTCAGAAATGAGAGGAGTAACTAAGACAGAAGGCATTGCATATATGCACCCACATGTACACAGGTACACATGCATATATATGTATACACATGTACATGCACACACAAATATACACAGCATGCACACATACACACTTGCATGCAGTACTCATTACAGGAGAAGATGACCCTAAAGTTCCCCTGAACACTTTCTCTTGGCAGCTAAATTCCTGCATTCCTCTTGAATTCTACTCCTACTCCTCTGGCCTTCCTGGATAGGCAAGCACTATTGGTTATCTCCTGTGTATTTGAGTTTGTGGCTGATAATTGGTAGGTGATATTGAATAAAACATGCCCACAGATAACTCCAATGTTCATGTCCAAATATTTTAGGCAAGCCAGCTTGTCTCTACAACCTGAAGAAATATTCCCTAGACATATACCTGGAGCATAAACAGGATGTGCGACCAGCAGCAGCATACGTGGAAAAGACCTGGAAGGATTGGTCAACAGTGAGCTCCACACCATGCAAGAGGCTGTTGGACTCCTAACCACACACCTGTGGTTTCAGACTGAGGTTCTTCAAGAAGCCCATTAGCTCATTCCTATTTGTAAGAGTGTCCTTTATGAGGTTACAGATAGGCCAAAGTGGTCTCAAGGCAGAGTGGACTTGATGCTGGTACTTTGGACCCTTGCCTACCTATAACTGTCCATGGTAAGGCTTCATTCAAATCCCCCTTGAAGCCCCAGTGCACCAACACTAGATGATGTGATGGTTGGCAACTGACAGTTCACGGCTGCTTACCTTCTTGGCTGAGCTGACAGAGCTCTTATTCTAGAGAGTTTGACCAAGGTGACCACCTTCGAAGGCTCAGGCCTATTCTTCAGCTTCACTTTGCCCTGACCTCTACCCTTGGCCTTGTTTTGCTCCTCACCTTTATTCTGACTATTGAATCCCAGTGTGAGGTGAAAGAGAAAAGTGTATGGTGTTGGGAGCAGGATGGGCATTCATCCATGGCTGCCATTTTGTTCGACACTGTTATGGAAGAAGTCAGGTCTGTGTGATCACCTCTGAATGCTGCTGTGCCCTTTGATGCCCCAGCATGCTGTGTTTGTTTCTACTGTCGTATGTGTCACACTGTATCACTGTCTTTCTTCCTCATGAACTAGACCTCTACAGCTAGGTAGAGGTTTTACTAAGCTTAGGTCAGAGCCTGGCCTCCAGAAGTTGAAGTTGTCGTTGTTGATAGGCACACAGGTAATCTTTATTAAACAAATGACAGGACCTTCAAAAGGCAAGTCTCCACTCTCTGGGGAGAGTGGATTTACCTGAAAGTCAGGCTTGGTGTGATGGTTAGTGGGGAGTGTCAACTTGACTGATTTTGAGATCTACCCAGGGGACCACTGAAGCACACTTGGGAGTCTATTTGGGCAGATCACAGAGGCATGACCTCGGGGACAGTTTCTGACCCCTCACCCCCTTTTCTCCATCACTATGGTGGCTTTGCTTCCTGGTCACCATGAAATAAGCCTCTTTGCTCCACCATACCCTCCCGCCATGGTGCTCCTGCCTTGGATCCAGCTGACCATGGACTGAACCCCTGAAATCATGAGCCAAATTAAACCTCCCCCCACTTTTAGCTGTGTGTGTTGGGGTCTGGGTCCCAGCAACATAAAAGCTGACTAATGTACTCAGCAAAGTAGTCTATAGATCAGCTCACACTGAGTAAAGAATAAGCACAAATTCTCATTACCTAGAAGTCATTAAGCTGTGATTAGGAAAAAGGAAGAGGGAGGGAATGCATATTTGTTAAGGGATACAACATCTGTATTCATCTGTGCAAAGATACCACACTAGCCCACTGGGCCACCATAAATGAGGAGCATCTGTTATGGTTTCTGTGGACCATGCTGTATACCTGCTTTGCGCTAGAAAATGCAGACAGTTTCAGCTGAGAACCATGCCCCAAGGAACTCAGTTTCATTGAGGAGATAGAAAAGCAGATACAGTAGTTATGATAATGCCTAATATTTATTGAATATTCACTATGCACCAGGCATGGTTCTAGACACTTCACATGCATTAATTCATTTAATCTTTATTGAAACCTTCTGAGATAGGAAAATTTATAAATGGGAACACTGAAGTATAGAAAGATTAATTAGCTTGCCCAAAGCAACAAGCTGTGGCTGCTAGGTGAACAAGACAGAATATGAAGCGTTTTAACTTCAGAGCAACCTTAACACTCACAGCGCATTGAATGAGTGCTACAAAAAGATGTGAACCAAGTGCCAGGATAACCTCATTCTTCTTTTTGAAAACTTTCCTATGACTTCCATCTAAAACGTACCCCAACGTCTCATAATTCAGAGGTGGAGCTTTTAGAAAGTGAGGGGATTAGGAGATGAATCCACTGATGAGTTCTTAAATGAATGTTGTTAGGAGGCGGGGCCTGGTGGGAACAGGCAGGTCCCTCGGGCGCAACCCAGAAAGGTAAATTCTTGGCCCCCCACTGCTCCCCTCTCCTGATTCCCGCCTGCCGTGATGTGAGCAGTTATCCTCCACCAGACCCCTCCACTGTGTGGTCCTGCCTTGGAGCTGGCTGGCCATTGCCTGACACCGCTGAAATCATATGCCAAAATAAACCTTTCCCCTTTAAATTGTGGGCTACCAGGTATTTTGTCCCAGAAATAGGGAGGTGACTAAAACAACCTTTTAAACTAATTGTCCTTCTGGGCACAGATGACCAAAGTGGGAAGCACAAATTCTTTCTCTTGCTCAGATCCCCACTCCCTCCTTCTGACCAACCCTTGCTAATTTCCATTAATCTTTATTAACTAATTTCTATTAATGCAATATCATCCCATTATTTAAACTAGGAACCTTGAGGTTGTCCTCTCTTTTCCTTCTTGCTTATCATCTGTAACATCTACCTGTGGCTGAGCCTGTGAAATTCTATGTTAGATGTACCTCCCTAGTGAGGCGCTTTCTTCTTGTGCTCTTGGCCCTGGACCTCTTGCTAGGATGGTTACAGTGGCCTTTAGCTGGTGCCCAGTTCTCACCCGTTCTACACTTTTCTATGCCATTTACAGTGCCGCCATTTCTCACCTAGTCCACCCCAACCGCATCTCAAGGTTTCAGGAAGGGATTCAGACTCTGGTCAAATCCACCATGGCGGGCTTCAGTTCCGCATTTAAAGAAGCTTTGTGGATGGGATTAGGAAGTGACTCATATCCCCAGGGCAGGGCCAAAAAGGTCAGCTGTGTGCGCTGGAAATCACAGTCATTTCAACATTAGTGCCTGTATGAATCACCTGGGAATCTTGTTAAAGTGGAGATTCGGATTCAGTGGTTCTGGGGTGGAGCCCAAGCTTCTGCATTTCTAACGAGTTCCCAGGTAGGGCTGTTCTGGTTGCCCATAGTTTTAGACAGCAGCTCAAAGACAAAGGCAGGGAATTTTTTTGTCACACTCTTAGTGCAGGACAAGGGAGACTGTAGAAAAAAACAAGTAGTCAATACTTTATTGAGCACTTGCTATAGGGTAGATGCCATGCTAAATGCTTGTTTTGCATAATCTCACTTGATCCCCTCAGTATCCCAGAAGCTTCTTACCATTATTATTATTCTAAAAAACTGAGGCTTAGCAAGGGGAAAGAACTTAACCACCATCATCCAGAGAGGGAATGGGAGGAAGTTAGTCCTCTTAACTCACCTGACACTCAGAGCTGAGAGACAGTGAGGAACTTGAGATGAAGGGAAGTCTGAAAATTAATGCAATATTTTTCCAGTGGTGACAATTGCAAATCTAACTTGGGTTGACACTCTTGGGTTCCTGACATACATTTTTTCTAGTCAGTGTGGTATTATGAAATAGGTTCTATTATCAGAGAAAGTTTAGAGAGCTTCAGTAACAGAAAGGGTAGAGTTGAGATTCTAGTGTCTCTGCCTGAATTCTCCATACCTGTAGTCTTGGCCCATGAAGTAGTATCTGCAGGGACCACCCAGAGCAGGTGAGCAAAAGGGCACAGGGCATGGGTTGCGGCAGGACTAGGAGACCAGAATGGGAAGTTTGCGCCCTAAACAGAGACCACCTACAGAGTTTGGCCCAGTGTGTGGTGAGAAACCATGGCATTGGGACTTCTGGATCTGGTTCTGCAATAAATGAACAGCGTGACCCTGGGGAATCCTCCCCCTTCCCCCTTCCCTGCCCCCACCTTTTCCTCTGGCTCCTTAAAGTCTGTAATGCCATGGGCAGTACTGCTCACATAGTTTGTGGGCCCAGTATACAACGGAAATGTGGTCTCTTAGTTTTAAAAAAGATGTCAAATTTCCAGATGGGCATAGCAGAGCATTAAACCAAGAGTGAGGCCCTCCTAAGAAGTTTCTGTGATAGCACAAGTTACATGGCCACAAAGCCAGCCCCAGAGAAGGGGTGCGACTGAAGTTGAGTATGTCTTATCTGAAAGGCTTAGGGCCAGAAATATTACAGACTTCTCTTTTTTTTGGATTTTGGAATATCTGCTTGTATATGATGCAATAGCTCAGGGAATGGAACTGAAGTCTAAAAAAGAAATTCATTTATAATTCATATATCTTATACATATAATATGAAGGTAATTTTATAAAATAATTTTTAAAGTATCTGTGTTTTGACTGTGACCCATCCCATGAAGTCAGGCGCATAAATTTCCATGTATGACATCTTGCCAGTGCTCCAAAACTTCCAATTTTAAAGCATTTCAGATTTGGGACTTTTGATTAGGAACACTAAACCAGCTCTTCTCTACTGCTCAATAAAGTTGGCTTTCTTCTACTTCAAGCTATTACCCCATTATTGTTTGTGTATCATTCACATGTCACCCGGAAACTGTTTGAGGCAGCCTCACCACCTGGCCTTGCCTCTCTCTGGTATTCTACAGGACGCTCTCTCTTCTTGTCTGTTTTACAGTACAGAGACCTTGTAAGGACCACAGTGTCCTGATTGCTTATAACCATGCAAGACGTGCCGCCATCTTGGTAGGGGCAAGGAACAGCACGGATGGAGGGACTGGAACACACCCTGTTTCTGTCCCGGAACACATCCTTGCTCAGAGAGCTCCTCCATTTCCCAGCTCTCTCCCCAGTCCTCAGGAATCAGAACAGAGGCAGTGAGACAGAATGAGTCAGCAGCTCATGTCCTATCCCTGCCTCTCCTCTCCACCCCAGGGAGTGAATACCTCGTTCCCAAACTCTCTGAGTCAGGAGGTCACTCTGAGGACATGAACTGGTTTGTCTGAACCATGCCAAGAAAGCAACAGCTGCTGAGATGAGCCCAGAAGTGTCACTTCCTGTAGGCCTGGCGACTGGTCCAGGTGGACTCTTGGCCTCCTCCTCAACCCCTGCCACACTGCACAGGTAGCCCTAGCACAGCAAATCATTGGCTGCTTGGTTCCAGTCCAGAAACCCAGTCCAGAGCCCAGGATGGCAGCTGGGACACTGAGCATTAGGGTTATCTGCGAGGAGGCAGCCCACAGAGCAGTCCCAGCTCTGGAGAGATAGCTTTGGCTGAGTGTCTGGAGAGTGCTGACGTCTCTTATGGGCTTGGCCACTGACCCTAGGCAAATCTTTTCACCCTCATACCCTTTGGGCCTCAGGTCCCTCATCTGTAAGATGGAAAACCTTCTTTGCCCCTGACCCCAGGCAGAATCAATCTACCTGTTCCTAGAAACCCCAAGAATATGATACATAATTTAACCTGGGCACTTAAATTGTAATATGGTTGGCTAATTATGCATCTGACTTTCCCTGGAGGCCGTGAGTGCCTTAAGGCAGAGAGCGTCTTTTAGTCATTCCTTGGTGCTCCTTTTAGCCCTAATCTTCCATCCTTCTGTGTCCTAGATGCCAGGAAACAATTGAGTTTCACACGTTTATTAAGATGACAACTTTGCATATTCTCTTTCTACAGTGCTTGGGAATATATTTGAACCAAGACAAATCCATGATCCATAACCCCCCTGTAGGACCGAAGGGCAGGAAATGCACCCCAGCATATCGTCCTCCCTTCCTGTCCCATGCCTGCCACCCACTATTGCTGAATCTTTGTTTTCCACCATCTGACAAGTATAGCCCTGCATTCTGTTGACAAATGAGCCATGCAAAGCCCGGAAAACAGCTGTCTGAGTAGAGAGGTCAAGGTTTCATCTTGACAGGTGAGGTGATGCCTGGGGCTGGTCACTGGGGTAGAGGTATGAACTTCAGAGCAGTAAAAAGAAGGTGATGAAATTCCTGAAAGCAGCATCTGCTTCCCCAGGAGCCCATGAGCATCAAAGAAAAGCTTGGAAGCCCTTGAGGATGCAGACCTCCTCTCAAGGTCAACTCTTGAGGCTCCTGCCCTTGATCATGTCCCTGAGCTCCCACCTACTGGGTAAGGGAGACTTTGGGGCAGTTAGCAGCTGTGGAAATCAACTATGGGCTGACTGGTGCTCCTGCCTTCAATTCACAAGCTGAAGGCCTATTCCAATGTGACTGTATTTGAAGATAGAGCCTGTAAGGAGGAAATGAAGGCAAAATGAGGTCATAAGGGTGGGTCAGAGTCCCAGACGTCTGGTGTCCTCATAATAATAAGAAATGCCAAAGCTCTCTCCCAGGCGTGTGCACAGAGAAGAATCTATGTGAAGGCTCAGCGAGTCGGGATGAGAGGTTCCCCAGAAACCAGCCCTGCCCGCACTTTGGTCTTAGATGTCCAGCACCAGAACTAGGAGGAAGTAAGTGTCTTTTGTTGGACACAGGCTCTCTCTGGTAACTTGGTATGGCTGCTTTTTGACCTCTTTATGGGTGTGGCCTTTCATGTAACAATTCTGGCAGAAGGAGCAGGCTCCATAGGGACCCAGGGAATGAGGGGTACCTCCACTCTCCCGCTGCGCTATGAGAAGGTGGTGAGGCTGGTAGGTTTTCATCCCCATACAGGGATTCTATCTTTCCTGAGGATCTCCTCTCTCAAAGCCAGCAAGAGAGGCACCTTGTCAGGCCACTTAGTGTAAAGCAGGCTGATCTTGGCAGCCAGCATTTACCAAAGTTGACTGGGAGCACCACTCCCAGCTGCTGGAGCTCCAGGGGCCTCTGAACACCTCCTGTGTGTGTGTGTAGGCGCATGGTTATCACATGTGTGTATCTGGGCTTGTGCTGGCTCTGCAGCCACATAGGAAGGGTCAGAGTGGAGCTGGCAAGGCAGGCCGCCCAGTATACCCTAAATGTCTGCTTGCAGCCCCAGATCAGGCCCTTTCACCATGGACTGGCCCAGAGCCCAGGATGGCTGCAGGGAGGGCTCCTACCTGTGACTCTAGGTGTCTGCAGATGCTAACTTGCTGGAATCCTTCCCGCAGTGGCCTGCTGTAGTCTGAGGGCTGTGGTGGCACCATGCCAGCCTTCCTCCTCTGCACCGCTTTCAGTACTATTGCTCTCCCAGTTTTCAAAACCCACTTCAGGGAGCCCTCATAAATAGCTCAGTGGAAAGTTGCTTCTCCTGTCAGAATTCCTGGAACAAGTTGTGCCAAGCTCCTAGCCCATGCGTCAGTGGGCACTCATGTGAGCTGTAGACCTGTAAGTATATGCCCGCCTCCCTGTTTGGCACTCCAGCCAGTGGCTGCCCTGTGCTCTAGTCCGTGAATGTTGCTTGGCATGTCTGTGTTCTCTCTCTCCCTTCCACACTGCCACCCTCTCCCGGTGCTGGATGCACACTGCTACCGTGGCACCGTCACCCAGGGCAGCGGGGGTGAACCTACAGCACCCGTATCACAGTGGACTGTTTGTACCACTGCAAGCTCTAAAATGTTCACCATCCCTGCCCTGGGGACTTTGTATTAGCGCTTGTTCTGAGCCCAGCATGAGCTGCCAGGCTTCACCTGCTTCCTTTCCCCTCTTTATGGATCAAGTCTGTGGAAAGCAAGAAGAGGAAGCAAAAGTAAAGCACAGCTTTATGTAACTGTACCATGGTGCGTCCTTCCTCAACCTTGGGCGTTGTCTCAGCCTTGGTAGGTTTCTTGGTCACTGTTTTATCTATTTGGGCCACGATATACAAATACAGTAACACCTCAGTTCATGAGCACTTCTGTTTGCAAACCATTCGACCCTTAAAAGCATTTGACAAAATTTTGCTTCTGTTCACAAACTGCGCATTGGGTGACAAACACAACTCTGGCCATTCTACCCACATAAACACAAACCTGTCCATCTTCCCCAAAATTGTAAAACAAATTAGGTTTGTGAGCCGAAGCACCACTGTGCTGTAAACAGCACAGCTTCCCGAGGCCCTCTTTAAAGGCTACTAATCCCACCCGTAGGGTTTTACTCCCAGGACCAAATTACCTCTAGATGTTCCACCTCTGAACACTGTCATCTTGGGGGTTAGGACTTCAGTATTTGATTTTTGGGAGATCACAAAAAGTTTAAAACAATCGCTTCCCATATGATCCAACAGTTCTAAGATCTGTGTTAGGAAGTCCAATCCAGCCTACTGTTAATGAGTAATTCTTTTAGCAATGGCTCACTATTTAAACGTATTCCAGGTCCTTGTTGGTTCAAAAAAAAAAAAAAAAATGGGCAAGACAAGCCAAAAGTGGTGCCAAAAGTTTTTTTGAAAAGTGAGGGAGGGATGAAGGGGTGAGAGAAAAACTGGCTCTGTGGAGGAAACTTGGGCTGAATGAGAAAGCAAAAGAGCAAAAATAAAAGTTTGCCCTGGTTTAGGTGACACAGAGTTGGCTACCCTGAAGAGCCACCTAGCAGGCTCCTCATGCGTCTGCATGTTTATATGCAGGCCATGTCATAGGAACCTGTGAGAAGTTGTACACGTGGCCCTGGGAATTATTCAGAGCTGTCCTGGAGCTTTCTCGTTGATGGGTCCTGCTTATTTTCCCAGCCAGTCTAGCCGCACCCTATAGCCTATATTACTATTACCAAAGCTTTGGTCTCTCACCAGCTTCAGAGCTTCTGTTTCCAGCTTAGCCGTGACCCAGGGAAGGAGCTGTGCTAGGCTTCTTCCTCGTCCTGCCTTTATCCTCCTTCTCTCCATGTGGCTCTGGCTCCTCAGGGTGGGGTTGGAGAAGGGTGACAAAGAGCAAAGAAAGTTCTTTCATCTGGCTCGCTGTAACCCGCCTTTGGGGCACACTGGTCAGGGCGCTTGTACAAGTGGTGGCTCAGGATGAGCTCTGATGGATCTGTGCACCCTCCCAGGGTTCCCGCTCAGGGGCAGGGCCCTCAATTTGCATGGGGATGCGGTCTTTCCTGAGCAGCTTCTACCTGCCCCTCTCAACTTGTGCACACCGTGGACAGTCTCCAACAACTTTCTGGTGAGGTCGCCTTGCTTCCTGCAGGAAGTCCTTTGGGCTGAAGACCTAGTCAAGATGACATCAAACCTACTACCTTCCTTGGCGCTGCCTGGCCCACAGAAATCCCCGTGTGCTTTCTTTCCAGAAGCATCATTTTTCCCAAGGTCACCTCTTCTCAGACCTCTGCCTCAGCCTGTGTTACTCCAGGGCTCACTGTCGGAATTTTCCAGACAAGCAGCAGGCACCACCCCCACCTCCCCACTCCAGGGGTTTCATGGCAGCCCCTCTCCAGGGCACATTTCCTGCCCTTATCGGGGGCACTGAGACTCAGATTTCTGTAACTCGGTAAGCATCTGGCCAGAGTTGGGAGGTCGTGCTCTCTCTATGGGAAACACCCCTTCTCAAAGTGCCCCTCTGGCTGGAGCTGGGAGAGCCCTCTCTCCCTGCCTGTGGAGCCAGGGGGTCAGGGCAGGGTCAGTGAGCACGCTGGTAGAGGAAGTGGGTACATGAAAAGAATGCTCTTCAAACACTTTGAGGGTCTCCTCAAACAAAGGACTGTTAAAAATTATATACTGTTCCAGGTATTTTTAAAGCTGACACTTAAAAATTTTCACCTTAAGTATCCACAGGGATATGATTTCTGTTGTATGAATGTGATAATTATGATATCTCTGCTTTAAATAGTTTTCGTCAAAATTGTGAATCTGTAGATTTGAGTCATTCAATTTGTGAAAAGCATCCCTTGCATGACATAATTGGCAAAACCAAAAGGCTAAATCAAAACTTTAGAACAACTGTGAAGCTGGGCGTGGTGGCACATGCCTGTCATCCCAGCACTCAGGAGGCTGAGGCAGGAGGATCATTGCAGATCTGGGCTACAAAGTGAGCTCAAATCCAGCCTGAACTGCATAGTGAGACCCTGTCTCAAAAAAAAAAAGACAAAAAAATTGTGAATTTTCCTTTCAGTTTGAGTATACATGTTCATTATATGCATTATATATCTGCATTCTTGTCCTGCAGTAGACAGGTACGTAGGCAGAGGAGGTGCAGTTTTGCAGTAAGCTTGTCACTCATCTTAAATATTCCTTGCTTTGGCTTTTGCTGGAGTCTTTGGAATCCTGTGTTTGGTGCCCTGAGTGTTTTACATCCCATGGAAATGAAATACAGCCAGATTCAAGAGGGGCAAAACCTTTCTTCATTTTGTGGGAAAGCTAGAAACCACCAGTGTATACGCAGACAGATTGGTTTTAGGAATGCCTGAGGCAGAGCAGCTTGAGAGTCAGGTTTTGAAAGTGCTGTGAGCTGTGGGGATGAGTCACTGTGTCTCCAGGGACACCCAGCTGGAAGCCTGTTGGGTAGTGGTTGCTGCTTCTTTTGGGGTCACCCTTAGCAAGTTCTGCTGTGGGTCTGACACCCTGGGTTATAATGTAGGTGTGTCAGCAGACTCTGTCTCATAACTGAGGTCTCAACTGAGACAGGAACGATGAGCAAGTCCCTTTGAATATACTGCTTCCCTCATGAGAAGCGTGTCCCACCAGAAGTGCCCAGTGAAATCTGTGAACCAGTGTCCTGTGCTGGGGGAGAGCGGCCCTCAAGGTCCTTGCTGCCCCTCCCTGTGTGGGAAGGGGTGTGACGGGGAATTCTAGGCTGAGCAGCCCGTTCCGTGTGGTCAGGGCTTTGGTGTGGGCGTCAGTGGGAGACACAGCTGTCCAGCAGGAGCTGGGGGACTCCTCTGGGGGATGCATCTTGGGCCAGGGCAGAGTGTGTCAGCCAAATGGAATCCCCATGGTCCCATTTTCAAAGCCATTGGCAGAGCTGAGCTATTCCTTTGTCTGCGCCTGAGGACCCCCCACTTGTGGCCATAGCCTGGGAAAATGTGTGCAATCAGGGCCACTGTGGCCTCCAGGAGCAGCCGATGTGGAGCAGGCAGCTGTTCTGCATTGAGCCTCCAAGGAATTGGGCTGTCTGGCTCATCACCAGCCTTATGCTGGAGCTGGCCTCTGCCTGGGTGGTTGGTGAGATTGGCGGACACAGAGATGTACTTGATCCAAATGTCTCCCACACCAGCCTGTCATGGTGCCTGACCGACCACCATCGGAGAGAGACTGGGATTGAGAAGGAGAGGGGGAGATGGGAAGAGGGACAGGGGAGAGGGAGGGAGGGAAGGAAGGAGAGGAAGAGAGAGAGAGAGATATCCACCCATCCTGGGTCTAACTCCCCTCCTTTATTCTTCAAATACCTACTGCAGGACCCTGAGTAAGCCCCCTACCCTTTCTAAGCCTTAATCTTCTCTCCATAAAATGGGTCTAGAAGTCAGTGTGTGCAATGAGATCATGAATTGGAAATATCTGGCTTGTGTCACATAGCCCGTGTGGTCTTGTTTCCGAGGTAGAGGTGTCTGGTAAATCTTCCCTGACCCAGGGCACGGACCCCTGATCTGCCAACCTGGCCTGTGGTACCTGAGACAGTGCCAGCCCAGAGGTGCCAGTGTATCCTGAACCTGCATGCTTCCCTGAGGCTTTGGAGGAAGAGAGCAGAGGAAGAGCTGTGTGTTGGGACTAGGGGGGCACTGGGAGACCACCTGAGATTCTAAGACTGAGACCCTGGGGCTCCCTGCCAGGCATCAGCCCACATACAAGTTTTCACGGGGGCCACTGTAAAACTTTAGGGGTGGCCTGCAACAATGCTGATTCTGGGGCCGCACTCCAGGAAGCAGGTTCAGGAGCACAGCTCTGCGGGCCTGGGTCAGGGAGGTGGTGAACAAACTCCTGTTTTGAGCTCCATCTCCAAGGTGTTCTCCTCAGATGGATCCTGAGGCAGGCCTGGGCAGAGGCTGTTAAACCTGTACCATGCTGATGAGGACTTATCTTGTTATGAGTCCATCTTGTCAGGAGCCCTTCCCCTGAAGTGGGGTCCACGCTCTGGGACTCAAGACAGTGAGAGAAACGGTGGGGCACTGTGTGGACAAAGCGAGGCAGGACGATGTGGAAGCCCCAGCTGGGCCACTGTCACAGGAGTCCCAGGACTTGGCCTGAGCTCGGGCACTCATCATTTTGACTGGGGAGGGATCACTGCTAACTCTGGTCTGTAGTGCTGGCAGACCTCTCTCTGGACCACATAGAGCTCCTGACAGGAAACAGTCACCCCAGAGGCTAGTGGTCACAGACCCAGCCTCTCTAAGTCCCCTGACTTAGGGGTGGCCTGAGGCCTGCAGTTCTGGGCCTAGAGGGGGTGAGGACTGGTGTGAGCACAGCTGATGGGCCGTTCTCTTTCCTTCCAGAGCTGCATGCCTCCTCCAGGAGGCCTGCCCTGATTGCTCTTTGCTCTCATGTCCCCCTCGTGCCTTGGTTTACCAGTCTGCTTCCAGCCATGCTTCTGTTTCCCTGAGGATCCTTCTGCATCTTTAGGGACCCCTGCCTCCTTGCCTCAGGAAGTTTAGTCCTGGGAGGTCACATAATGAGGTGACAGTTAATAGTTTGGTTTTGGGGTCTGAGAGATCTTGATTAGAACCTAATTCTTTAAATGGGAAACTCCGGGAATATCTTTTATCCTCACTGAGCCAACATTTCTCCATACGTACAAATGGAGATAATGATAATTTATACCACATGTGGCTTAATGTAAGGATTAAAAGGGACAGGTGGTGCCTGTAAAGTATTAGGAATTTATATTTAAAATCCAGAACATACCTGGAGCTCAGTAAATGCTAGTTATTTTTTTTTGAAGTGAATCTCTCTACTCCCTCCACCAAGGTTACATGTGTGCCATATGGTCAGGCACTGAGCTAGGTCCTGGGGACAGCAGGGTAAAGAAGAGACCTGGCTGCTGCAGAAACACTTATGTGACAAAAGTTATCATGAGGAAATGGCCAGAAATCTAGAAAGTGGGGGTGGGTGGGGTGCTTTCCTAATGCTGAGCTGAGATCCAGGGCTAGGGTGGCTTCTGCTGGGAAGGGTGACAGGAGACCGCTTCCAGCCAAGCCACGACAGAGGAAGACAGGAATTCCAGGCAGAAGGGAGAACACAAAGCGTCTGACTCTGGAAGGGAGGTCCCCATCCCACTAAGGGAAGCATGGGCAATTGGGAAGGGTCTGAGATGTCATTCAGGCACAGAGAAGTCTTGCGTGTCCCCACTGTTGGAACATGAAAAACCTGCCCCTCACATGCTGTGTGCCTGGCTCTGGGAAGGCTTCCCCAGGGGACCCGCCAGGTGTCAGGTAAGGAAAGCTTGCCACACGCAAGAGACAAGGTTCTGGCACAGTGCCCCACCTCTGAGCCACCAGGCCACGTATGGACCTTAGAAGAATGGCAGTCACAAGGTTGTGTGAGGCTCAGGTCACACTTGGGGAACTGGGATTTGCTTGCACTTTGTACCTATAGTTCTATAAGCCGAGACGACTCTGCCCAGGTATGAACTGCAGACACATTAGGCAGCGGGAGGAGACTTGCCCTCGCCATCCCCAAAAGCACGTCTCATTATTAAAACTCATACATCACACTGAAGCAAATATCCAGTGTGGGGGAATTGGAACCCTTCAGCATGGATGAGATCCATCACCTTCTAAATCAGGTACATCAGCTCGTGAATCAAGCACATTGCCTTTGGATTGAGTGGACTCCCAGTCGGATTAGATGGCATCACCTATTGAATCAAATGCAACTCTGATTGAATCAAAAACTGCACCTCACCTAGTAAATCATCTAAATATCGCCCGCATTACAAGTTTGGAATGGCTGCTTCACCAATACATTTTAACAGACGACATGTTAAAACTGCTATAACATTTAAACAATTACCTGCAGAAACGAACTCAATACATCCATCACTGGAGCAAAAATCACCTCCCAGATAGATACAGGGCCTTTCCTTCTCTCCCCTCTCCCAGATCGGCCTCCATCTCTGCTCAAGGTCTTCCTCTTTTCTCCTCCTGAAACAGGCTGAGGTGAGGCAACCGGAGGGGCCCAGACCACTGCGCAGAGAGGCTGACGTGAAGCTCCGGGGAGCGGGCCAGCTGCGAGGCCAGATCGCAGCAGGAGCGTTTCGTGTACCCTGCACACTGCTTTAAAAACAGTGAGTGTTTCAAGATTAGAAATCACAGCACAAACTTGGATTTTTGGTTTCTGTTAATAAAACGAGCTTTGGCAATAACAGACCTGTGTGCCCACTGTCAGCTACACCCAGTAATAATAACTATTGCCAGGTGTAGCTTCACACACAATTCTTTGTTATATCATTAAATTCTCTGAGCACCCTTGGTACTGTACATAACAGTAGGCTGTTATTCTTCCCACTTGAGGAAAGAGGGCAGCGAGAGCAGGGAGCTTGGTCAGTGTACACGGCTGGGCAGTGGCAGAAGGGGCCGTGCAGCGGCTCACCTGAGGTGCTGTGGAGTTGCACATGCTCTGACTGCCTTTCACTGTGAGGGTCACCCGGCCCCCACCATCCTGACATTGTCCTCTCCACGCTGAGGCCCAGGGTCAGGGCACGTTGTGAGCAGTTCACCCCCACCAATTTCCTCTGAGATGTTACCTCCTGGCCTTGTGAGTGTTTGAGTCCAGATTCTCTGTGCTTCTCACTGTCTGCTTCTGGGCTGCCTCAGCTCTCTCTTCCACAAGCACTGATCCTGAATCTGTGAAAAAGGTTAAAAAAAAAAAATCCCACAAAACCAACTGGGTGTGGTGGCACCTGTCTATAATCCCAGCACTGTAGAAGGCTGAGGCAGGAAGATCACAAATATGAGCCTACCTTGGGCACTTAGTGACTTAGTCAGACCCTGTTTCAAAAGAAAAAGATTTTAAAAATGCTGGGAATGTAGCTCAGTGCAAGGTCCTGCAGCTCCATTCCTAGTTTAAAAAAAAAGAAAAAGAAAAAAATAACTCCTTTTCTATGTCATGCGTCTAGTTTTCAAGTAGTGGTTCCTGGGCCATTAGCTGGTTGTGACATTAATTTAGTGGGTTGAGGCCGGTATTAAAAAAGCCTGTAGAATAAAATGAAACAGAGACTATCAAAGTGTGTTAGAGAAGCTGAAGGTAAGTACTGCTCACAAAACCTGTTTCATTCATACGTACCCAGCTTGTCCTCCCCAGGTTCTGGTTCACTATTGCTTGAAAGTGACACAAATCACACAGGCAAACTCCATGTTCACAAGGAAGCAGGAGGAATGCTTATTGCTGCAGGTGAGGGTAGGGAAGGAGACGTTTTGGATGTCTGAGGAGAAAGCAGGACTGACAAAATCGTCCGGGAGAGTGGGACAACCCATGGGTTAGAGAACTCTGGCAGGCTTGTCTGTTTTAAGCCACTGATAATGGTGTAAAGGGGCCCCAGTCAGGATGCTTGTGCAGGAAAGCTGCAGACAACAGCAGGAGAAACTCGCGCCTGATCAAGTAATTTTCCCCCAGGAAATCCAAGGTGGGGGAGGGCCCAGGGTGAGGGTGAGCAAGTGCAGGGAAGAATGTCATGATGGACCCCAAGATCCAACAGGAGGAGGAGGGACATGAGGGCAGGAGGAGGCACAACTGGGGGACTGCTGGGACCCGTGGGTCAGAATCCCCACCCCACACTACGGTGGACAGGCAGGGAAGAGAGCTGAAGATGAGCCGTGGCTGGAGAGCAGGAGCTTGAAGCTGTGATTACACAGGGCTCGTGTGGTAATGACAAGGTCAGGGTCCCCATGGAAGTAGGTGGCTGAGTGAGGCAGAGGACAAGATTGTGAGGGGAGGGATGTGCAGGAGCAGAGCATCCTGGTGTTGAATTATAACAATGGCTGTCGGAAACCAAGAATCATGGACGAGGGGGTATTACAACTAGCCAAGTGCTGAAGATCTTAGGGAAAATGGCAGAGTCGGTCTGGTTAAGCCCAGAGAGGACATCCTTGGCAGCCAGATGGTGGGTGGGATCTTATGTACTGAAGACTGAGTGTTCGTCCCTGAAATATAGCTATTGACATCCTAAGCCCCAGAGATGGTATTTGGGGGTGGGGCCACTGGACAGTAATAAGGTCACAGTGGCAGAGCCCCTGGGAATGAGATCAGTGGCCTCTTTCACCATCTGAAGATATAGCAGCCCTTACCAGTGGATGTGTTGGTGCTTCAGTCTTGGACTTCCCCCAGCCTCCAGAACTGCCCAAGACATGTATCTGTTATCTATAAGCCATACAGCCCGTGGTGTTTTTGTTACAGCAGCCTGAATGAACTAAGACAGGCTTATATGAGGCTGAAATCTGGGTGTTTCTAGAAAGGAGTCAGAGACAATGGTCTAGGGATAGCAGTGAGGAGAGAGCAGGGAACCCACCCGCTTCCCTCACCCAAGGAAAAGAAATCTGAGGAAGGAAGCAGCACCACTGAGAACAGAGCATTGACCCGCATTGGGCGCACAGCTGGGTTTTCCTTGGAGGAAGAGAAGGGGAAGCTTAGGGGAGGTTGCTGACAATGCACGAGGCTTTGGTGAAGAGGGGTCCTAAGTTCCCAGGCTCTAGAGTTAGGGAGGTTGGGAGGTAGAATCAGATCAGTGGGTGGAGATACCCACATAAAGACAAAAAGCAGAGCAGCAGAGGTGGCCTGGGGGTGCTGGGCTTACACAGTGGACAGAGCACACGGAGAGACTGAGCTCTCTGTCCTGGTGATAGGCATCGCACCCATCACCCTACCATGTCCTAGCCTGTGGACTAGGCTGTCTGAGGGAATAATGTCAAATACCCAGAATCCCTATGGATGTATTTACGGGCCCCAACTTAGTGAACCTCTAGTCATGGGATACACTGAAGGTTTCACAAGTAGGGCTGGCTCAGTGGGTGGGCATTTGTTGAGAATTCACTGGACAGCCACACAGAGAATAGGCTAAAGGGACAAAAGTGAGAGTTGGGGGAAACTCTGAGGGTGGGGAAGGGAGGCTGGGCCTGCAGGTCTCCTCTGACCTCATTAATTCCCCATGTCATCCTGGTCTAAAGCCTGGCCCATCAGCTAAGCATCTCCTCCTACAGGAGGGCTGGTCAGAGAGGGCCTTTCCAGTGGACCTGGATTTTATCTTCAAAACTGGCTGCACCTTCATAGGGTGGTATTGGCAGAGCTGGAAGAAGTGTTCACTGTGCTATTTTAAGGAGTATCTTGTTTATTGCCTTTCCGTGAACATGGTGCGTTATCAGTTCATGTAGTTTAAAAACTAAATCCTACCATTGCATTGCAGAGCATACGTTTACAGCGCATTGTGTTTTTGTGCATGTAACAGAAGTCTTAATTTCTTAAAACCAAACACTAAGAGATATAGCGCACTTTTTGAAAGGCTGTTTTTAGTCTGAATGTACCAGAAGCTCAAAGAAGGAAGTGATCTGGCTTTCTTCTTCCTTAGAGGTCCTGCTCTGGGCAGTACTATGGTGAAGGCAGTGTCTGGGGCTCATGGGAGAAGTGTCCACTCTGTGCCTAACTAGAATGACTTCTGTCAGGAGCTGTCTGTGTTCCTGCTCCAAGTCTCCCCCAGCCTTTGGACTATAAACAAACCAAGCAAAACACAGGTGACAGCTCTGCACGGTGGGTCTATGTGTGTCCCCTGGCTCTGGAAATTCTGGGTAGAGATGACAGGTGGGTTTCAAGAGGACCTGGGGAAAGCCACTCTCTGGGTCCACAGAGGCTTAGAAATAGCCTTTGGCTCTGTGGGTGCTGCCCTCCAGGTCTCCACAGGCTTTGTCCACTCTTGCTCTCAACTGAAGGACCACAGATCAGGGTGGGATCAGGGTATGGCATCCAGCCCATGAGCACAGCTCAAGGCCTTCTCTGCCTAACAAGGAGGCAAAGGCACCTTCTGGGGGAGCCTCTGCAAGTGGGTAGGTTGGGTGCTTGGCCTCTGTTCAGGATGCAGGGCTAGGCTCTTTGGTGATGGCCGGGACAGACCCACAGCAAGTAGACTTCAGCAGCTCCCCTTCCTTTGATAGTCCTGAGGCTCAGAGAGCTGTCCCTGTAAGCACACCACCCTCAGGCCAAACATTTTCCTGATCCCTTTGTGTGAATGCTGCACAAAGTCCTACAAAGCTGAGGTCTCCATGCAAAGGAACAGAGAGGGACTTCCCTGGGAGAACAGTGCCTCAAAGCTTTTCACTGGGGGGATCATCATATGATACAAAACTCTTTTTAAGACAGGGAGTATAGCTCAGTGGTACAGAGCTTGGCTAGCATGTCTGAAGCCCTGGGTCAATTTCCAGGCTGGCAAAACAACACTCCTCCCAAATCCTTTTCTCTCAGATCATCAACTCTATTTCCCCTGCCTCCATTCAAACCTGGATGTGATGGAAGTTATACTTTCAATACTTACGATGAGAGAAAAACAAACTTGGAAGCTGCTGTGGGCGAGAACTGTGCGTCCTTCCCAGTGGTAGCACCTGCACATTTGCAAAGGTGGCGTGAGGAAGGTGAGCTGGACATGCATTACTGTGTATGGGTGGATACTGCTGCAAGTGTAGGGTCCAGCAGCCCCTTTGTGGTCACCCAGAGACTCAAGTCTAGGAATTTCCTGGGGAGTTAGGCTCACCTCATGGTAGCGTTTATTTTGCTTTCTCTTCTGCCTGACATTCCTCCTGGCTGAAGGAAATGGAAATGCTCTCCTTTATAGTCTCATCTTTCTTTCTTTTTTTTTTTTTTGGCGGTACTGGGGATCGAACTCAGGACCCTGCGCTTGCCAGGCAGGCGCTTATTCCACTGAGCTATATCCCCAGCCCTATAGTCTCATCTTTCTAAACCAGCACATTCCCCCTCCTCCCACTTTGCCTCAA
This sequence comes from Dinomys branickii, assembly GCA_004027595.1. Classification (NCBI taxonomy): domain Eukaryota; kingdom Metazoa; phylum Chordata; class Mammalia; order Rodentia; family Dinomyidae; genus Dinomys; species Dinomys branickii. The sequence continues at coordinate 67,557 of PVLD010004978.1, forward strand.
TGTCTTTGGGTTTGGGAAAGCAACAAAGAGCATGCTGGTCCTCTTTCACACTTGTGACAGAGGGTAGATGTATGGGACAGGGTAAGTCTCCGACACTCAGCTGTCCTGGTCCATTCCCTAAGCATCCTGAGGCATGCTTTTCCCCAGGCGGAGGCTGGGCCCCAGGAAATTCTCTGGAAACTGCTTCATGGGTGCAGCGTCAGGACTGAGGCCACAGACATTTGGGGCTCTCACCTGCAGAAGCTCAGCACTCTGGCTGTCTGCTTGTTCCTGGAAGGAATGTCAGTCTTGACCCGGGATTTGGGCTGGACTCTGGTCCTCGGCTCAGTGCTGCTCCAGTTCCAGGGGTTCACCTCCTTTTCCCTCGGATTGGGCTGTTCCTAAAGCTCTGCAGAAGCTGCAGGGGACACATGGGCCCCAGGGCACGGGTGAATAACGCAGTCAGGCTGGCAGGAAGAGCAGAAAAAGGAAGGACTGAGCACAGGGGACAGCAGCTTTGAAGGGGCATTGGCTGATACAGGGAGAGCTGAAGGGAGAACCGTGTGACACACCTGGAGCCAACACTGCTGAGGAGGAAAGAGCCTAGGAAACTACCAGATCATCACCCTTACACCTGAACCTGCTGGAACTGGGTATGTCCTAAATGCTTCTCCTCCATTGCCTTATTCAGTCCTCACTACCCAAGGATATTAGTGTTATTTCTATTTTAGTTATGCCATAACCAAAGCATACAGTTTAAATGATTTGTCCCCATTTTACAGGGTGAAAAACTGAGGCCTAGAGTCATCCATTGCTTAACCAAGATCCCAGAGTTAGCAGAAGGCAGAGTTTGGGTTTAAATTCAAACATGTTCAAATTCTCACTCAACCCTTCAGGATCTAGGAATGTTTGGTCCCAGCTATGTCACAGGGAGGTGTCAGCAGGCCATGCCCAATGCTCAGGAGGTTGAACATTCTGCCCAAGTTCTTGGAAGAGGCTGTGCTGCTTTACCACATCATTCTACCCTGTGCACACCCAGCTCCTATGTGGAAAAGGGGCCTCACCTGCAAGCGTCTGGAAATGACTCTGGTTGTTTCTGGGCAAAGAAGTTTTTTGGCATCTTTCCTGCCAAAGCAGGTTTCAAGTTGCCTGAGTCCCTGTCCACCACCCGCAGGCTTGGCTGTGCAGTTAGAGGTCAGAGTGGGGTTTGCCCTTCTCTTAGTGCTGCAAGCCTCCCGCTGCAGTTAGCGCCTGCCAGCCCCAATATTCAGCTGACAGCCTGAACTTTTCTGCCCTAAGAAGCCTTCGGGGTTTGAGGTCCCTGGAGATTCTCAAAGGTCACAAAACAGAGATGCTTCTCGGAGCCACTTCTTGCACTGTTAGACGCCTGGCTTCACACTGGCCTGTTTGTGCTCTAGGACCTCATGCTTTAAGGTCACAAATGTGTAACGGGAAGGACTCTGAAGGACACCTTGGCCCTGTCTGAAATGCCCCATTTGTACTGTTGTAGGCTCAGTAATTTCCAAATTTTCTTCAGCTACAGATCTTATTCAGATTCAGATAACCTCTTACGCAGAAGCTCCATGATAAAGTAAATAAGAGCCGTCCAAATACCTCTGATGGGAGAAAGGCAGGTGCTGGCAACCCAGAGCCTGCATCTCCTGGGCCTGCCTCACCTTTATAATAGGACCAAAGCTCTCCTGACCTGGCTTCCCAGCAAAGTTGGAACCACTGATCTAACCTAAACCCTTTGATTTACTAGGAAGGAAACTTCAGTCAGAGAGTTTATGTGACTTCTCTGGTATTTCAACAGAAAATTTAGAGCTGGCTAGATTTCAATACCCCAAATCATCTTACTGGGTATAACAGTCTAGTCACAATGCACTACATTCTTTCGTATACTGATTATCAGTTGCCGAAGGAGTAGTTAGAATCAGATATACAGTGCTTTGAGTTAATGAAGGATTACTAATTGTCTCACAAGCAGGCTCAAGGAGCTGTACACGGGACACCCCAGTGGCTGCCCTGAGGAGTGGAGCACAGAGATCCCCATGCACACAATTTCAGGGTCCTGATGGAACTTCGGGAGCAGCCTCCCACCCAAAGCTGGCTGTAGAGGTCTGGGTCTGCTTTTGCTTTTCTTGCTTGCTGCCTCCTCTGGTTCATTTGTGTACCTTCAAATTCATGGTTTATGTTTGGTTACAGCAGGCTGCACTGACTGAGTGGCCTGGACAGTTTGCACAAAGTGCTATGGAAGCACAAGGATTCCCCTCTGTCCAGCCTGGTATTCAACTGAGCTTGAGCAGAGTCATGGAAGACAGCAGGGCTCAGCAGAAGGCAAAGGGCTTTCCAAGAAGCGCGAAAGTCCAGAGGGGCAGCTGAGTGAGGCGTGTGACACCAATGGACCCACACTGGAGAGAGGGATGAGAGGTGCGAAGAGGCAAAAGGGTACTGGGGCTCTGAGGCCACATTAAGGGTCTTGGGCTTCATCTCCAGGCTGTAAAGACCAACGATTTTAAGTAGGGCCTGCTCAGCCTAGGGCGGGGCATTCTGGTTGCTGTGTGATCTGCACCTGAGGGAAGAGGGCGCCCACTTAGGACATTGCAGCAATGGTCCAGGCGGGCTGTGATGGACAGGAATGGGCTGTCCAGGCAGAAACTGCAGCAGTGTAGAGGAGATATTTTAGGGAGGTGAGACCAGATTTAAAGAAAGGGTGCTGGAGGGGAGGACCTGAGACTATCTGGCCAGTGACCTACTAGGCCTGGAAAGACCCAGACATAGGCAGCTTAGGGCTCTCAGAAGGAGAAAAGTCTGAAATGACACGCCAAGGAGGGGGCATGCAGGTGGGGCAGGGATCGCAGGAGAGGCTCAGATATGGGGGCCCCCTCCCCTGCCTGCTGGCTCGCTGGCACAGCGGTGCAGGCCTTCCCAAGCCTTTCTCTTTCCCCATGTGGGAACAAGGGGAAGCCAGAACTGAGGCCAGCAGGAGGGCCATGTTTGTGACTGTGTCATTGTGTCCTAGATGGCACCTTTGTGGCTCCCGGGCTGCTAGGATGTGTGTTTAGCAGAGCCACTCAGTTGGTGCAGCCTGCTATAACCAAACATAAACTGTGAATTTGAAGGTACACAAACGGACCGGAGCAGGCAGCAAGCTAGAAAAGCAAACGGAGACCCAGACCCCTGAAGCCAGCTTTGGGTGGGAGCCTGCTCCCAAAGTTCTATCAGCTGCACGCAAAGAAACAAACTAAGGTCACATTGCCCTGCTCGCCCTCTCTAACCAAGGGGTTAGGCATTTCCTTAAAAACCCTACAGTGCCTTGGAAATCAGCTGAATGGCCTTTCTGTACAGCTCCTAATGTCCCGGGTGCACTACCTGGCTTTCTGACGAGATATAAACGGTGGATTTTATGGGCAGCGGCATGGGCCAGTGGGCTAAGGACAGGCCGGGGAGTCAGGAAGGACGCAGCCTCGGCGCCTGGTGACCGCTTGACTCCAGGCATGACCTTGGGCTGGTTGCTTAACCTGTTTACACCTTAGTTTCCTTGGCTGAAAAATGGGAGTCCTGACACTGCGGGGCCTCACAGGGGGGCTGTGAGCGGGAACTAATTGATGGCTGAAGTGCACCCTGGATGTCTGCGGTGCTAGTAAACTGCTAAGTAATTACGCGGCACCTTCGAGCGCCAGCAGCTGACAGGCAGGGCACTCTCTCCAGGCCTAGGGGGCCAGGGTAGCAAGGCCGAGAAAGCCTGGCTCAGCTAAAAGCCAGCCATTCACCTCGCCAGCGCCTCCCAGGTGAGCCCTCCGCAAGGTCATCCTTCACCTCCTGGTGCTCTTTCTTCGCGGGGCGCTGACATCTCTTTTCTCCTGGACCTGCTTTTAACCTTTTCTGCAAATGGGGCTTTTTCTTTACTTGGCAGCCTGGTGAACAGCATTGCTGTGGAGTGGCCATGCTGCAGGATGTTGCGCCAGGGCCTCCCCATGTCTTCTCTCACTGACTCCTCCTCGCAGGGACAATTTGGGGATCTCCTTTGTTCCCATTTAGCAGATGCAGAAACTGAGGCTCAGGGAGTGCAGGCACTCTGTGTATGCTTCCAAAACATACTGCCCACTGCTGTGCTCATTTGAGGGGTGAGCCTGCACAGTGAGGAAGGGTTGGGAGAAGCCCGGAGCCAGAATTCTCTTGCTTCAAGGCCTTTCGCTTGCTCTGTACTTCATTCCCTGTGGCATGGCAGGGTGGGGCAGGCAGATACCTCACTGTGCCAGGGTTCAGGGAACACAGGTAAAATCTTACCCCATCTCTACCGCAAACCTAACCATTCCTTTCCATCAGCGTCCCTTTGGGTTCTGCCTCATCGTGACTGCACACGTAGCTGTGACTCAGAGTCAGGGAGGCCTGCTTTCTCCTGGTCCTCATCTGTGACAGACATGAGGGTAGCTTCTGCGTGCAGCTGGGCTCAATGATCTTGAGGGCCGAGATGGTGCTTTTTCATATCTAGCAATATGTTTTTACAAAATACACGTACAGAATGTGCCAGGCAGGGCTGGTGGTGTTGCTCAGCGGTAGAGCATTTGCCTAGAATGTGCCAGGCCCTGTGTTAGCGGGGAGGCTGTGTTTCTGTCCCAGGTCAGAGTCTATGAGACAGAACAGATGCCAGAGAAGCAGATTCCAGGACAATGTGCCCCATTTCCCAACTGGGGTGACTTCTTCTCTCTCAGGGCTGCCTGCCGGGCTTGCCAGTGGGCAAGAGTTACTAAGCTGGCCTGGGAGGCCCTGCCCTGAGAAACCAAGTGATTCCCATCAGCTAAGAAGGGACAATGAGTGAAGGAACAGCTGAGTCTTGTCAGATTTCCTCAATGGGTGCCCTGGACCCTAGAGGAACCAGTGGTGCTCCCTCCTGGGACTGAACAATGACACCAAATATCCCAGCTGCCCCAGAGGGCCCAAGGAACAATGAACTACACCACCATCAAATTGAGGTATCGGGTCGTGGCGTCTGCTTCCCTTCCTCCTGCCGAGAGGACCCACCAGGCAACTCCAGCCACAGTGAGCAGCGCCTGTTCAGAGAGGCACATTCCTTCCAGGTGGAGCCACCAGTGTCACTGTGGGGAGGTCACAAGGAAGTGGCCCTTTGCTTCTGAATGTATGGAGACACTGCCTCCCTCCAAGCTTCCAAGGAACCCAGAGTTGAAACTTCAACCTCACACTATCCAGGCCTCAGAAGCTTGTCTGCTTCCCGTGCAGTGACAGGACCAAGGCTTTACCAAAAAATAAGGCAGAACCCCCTCAGATCCTAACAGACAGCTTCTGTGAGGCCTGGGTTGGGCTCACCTGACAGACAGTGGTCTGGCAGCCGGGAAAGGGCAGAGGGAAGATTCTGAGAGCGGCTGACAGCAGGGGCAGCCTTTGGCCTTTCTTCTGAGTGACTGGGCCTGAAATTTGAAGACCCACAGATGTGACATGGCTTGGCCTTTGGCATCTGGGTTATTGGAACCAGTGAAATGACAAGAGAAATTATTGGGGCTGAGCTTCACCTTCAAACAGGCAGAGATCTCCTCAAACAAGTCTGTGAGGAGCTCATGGGCAACGATGGCAAAATTAGGGAACAGCAGACTTTTCTTCCAGAAATTGAGGATGAGGGTCATTGCTAAAGTCACCAGGTGTGTAACGGACAGAACCAGAACAAGAACCCAACTCTTCTAACTCCCAAAGGCTCATCCTACTGATTTTTCTGGAAGTGTAAGAAGTAATTCCAAAGGTCATGACAAAGTACAACAATAAATAGCACGCAGACCTACATGCACAGACCTTCCAGCTGTCTCTCACCCTCGGCTAGATGGTGAGTGGGCCTGGCACCCTCCTTACCAGTGCAGCCCTCCCCAGTGCACGCTCAGTGTATTCTCCCACAGGTGCACTTCTGCTCACAGCAGGAGAACTATGCTTCTGAGGAGTCGCAGGATCTTTGCTCCCGACCTCTCTTATGTCTGCTGTGTTTGTCTTTGTAAAAGTCCTATTGCAAATAAGTACTTTAAGAAGTGTTCTGCAAGTGTGATAAAATGAGAACAGAAAGAAAACGAGTCCGTACACCTATGCAAACCACTCTAAATCTCTGAGAAGTTCAGGTAACCATGGCTTGCTAGAAAGCACTGATGCATACGGGGTGAGTATGGCAACACTAAAGACTGGGAGGGAATGGACACAGCTAGAGTCATTTTTTCACTGAGCTTACTTGGCAAGAGAAATTTTGGCACCACTTTAGGCAACTGCAAACTGAAAATGGTAAGTGATGCATTATTGGGTGTCGCTTACTCAGGAAAGACAGTACGACACGCCCATTCATGGACCCGTACTCACCAAAAAGCCTTTGGATGCACATCAAAGGACAGTGAATAGAGGTACACTTATATGCTTAAAGTTAAAATAAAATATTGAAGGTGGGTAGGATAATTTTCTCTGATTTCTCCTTGCAACTAACTTTTTCCATTAACTGACCAACACCAGTCCATATTCTGTCAGATAAAAGGGATCCTGGTCTAACAGCTAACAGTTACTGAGCAATTATTTGGTGCCAGACACTGTACTAAGTCTCTTTCACATCGTATCTCTTTTAATCCTCACAATCTGCCCACAAGTCAGATACTAATAGCATCCTATGGTGGCACACAGGCCAGTTTTCACAGGTCTGGGTCTCCCTCCCCCCACTGCCTGCTGTCTTTTGCAAGGCACGAGCCCATGACTGAGCCACGTCTCTATTAACAAGCACCTTGCCTCTCACAGCCAATGTCAGAGGGTGCTGGAGTTCTCAGCCTTCCCGATGAGTCCTGAGAGAAAGGGATGGAGTGGCTCTAAAACGCCCCAGCCCAGCTTCCAGATTTCAGGATGGATATGAGGAATGGACAGGTAAGCCAACAAGTGGGAGCCCTGAAACAGAAAACCTTGCTGGAACTACCCCAAAAAGAAGAAAGTTTGACTCCTCGCCCTTTGCTGTGATGCAGAGTAGAGGGTGGGGGTGGGGCTTTCAGCTACGAAACCCTGGAAAACCCTGCCTGAGGCTCACAGAAAAGGACAGAGAGGGAAACATGGACCGAAGTGAAGCATAACTGGTACACCACGCAGGCCAGAGATGGATCCTGACCCAGTTGGGGTCTATAAGTGGGGGCAGCACTAGCAGCTGCAGTGACCACCATTGGAAGGGGTGGTGTGCTCATTCGCCAAGGGCCTTGTGTGACCCATGACCTCTGCAGCTCACCCTTCTGTGGTAGAAGTGCACTTGGGGGACTACTGGAGTTGAGACAAAAATCCAGTGTGTGTTAAGGTCTGTAAGATAAGGATTGAAGAGTGACAGTAAGGACAGTGTGAGGAGTCAAAAGCCGTGAAGGGGAAATATTCGCTCTGCACTACCTGACAAAGAATTTAAAGCTGGGATCCATAAACAATGCTTAGATCACACTCAGAAGTCAAATACCCAGTAAAAAAGTAGGCAAAAGACTTGAACACTTTGCAATGGTACTTATACGCAGTCACTTCAGTTTCATCAGTTATCACCACTATAAGATACCACTTTGCAGATACTAAGGCAGCTAAAATTCTGGAGTGATCAGACTGACTGTTGGCCAGCAACGGTATCCAAGGGTGAGGCGAGTTGAGCCATCTGCTCAAGGTCGCACACTGACTGTGGAATATTTGAACCTGAGGATAAAAGGATAAAAACACTGAAAGGCAACCTGCACCTTATTATCACCGCGCATCCACAATTCTAAACAATGTCATCCATAAGGTATTCACCCCTAGTGAGACCAGACCCCTCCTATGAGCTCTGCTTGACACTCGCTCTGGGCCAGGGTGGAGAGCCACTTAACTGGTGGGAGTGTCACATGGTAAACGCCCTCAGAGAATTGCTTGGCCACTTATTTTAAAATCAAAGAAGTTAGCCTCTACATATTTACCCAGGAAAAAAGAAAACACCTAGAATGGATGTTTATAGAAGCTTATAGTAACCCCCAATGGGGAAACAGTCTAAATGTTCATCAACAGCTGAATGGATAAACATCATGTGGTATATCCATACAATGAATCACTGCTTTTTACTAGAAAAGAAGTAAGTACCCATATTTAAAATAAAAGAACAAATCTTAACAATGTCCTGCTGAAGGCTGGGCATGGTGGTGACCGCCTGCAATCCCAGCACTCAGGAGGCTGAGGCAGAGGATCATTGCGTGTTTGAGACCAGCCTGGGCTGCCAAGTGAGCTCAAGGCCAGCCAGAACTACAGGACACGCTGTCTCAAAAAGACCAAAACAGCAGCAGCACAAAATGTCCTCCTGAACAAAAGAAGACAGATACAGCAGAATGCACAAGGTTTGATTCCACTTGTTTCAGGATATGAACCAGCACATCCAAGCTTGCCAGGGCAAGAGCACCAGGGAACTTTCTGCCCTACTGACTACATGGGAACATTTTTGCCCAAACTCATCAGAACCACATACCTAAAATGTATGTACTTTATTGTATGTAAATTGTACATTAATGGGGATGCTATAAAACCAAAGTTTAAAACAAAGAGAAAGAACCCCATGCAGCCAGGGCTGGAAATGATGCTGAGGAATTCAGTGATGTGTTCCAGGCTGTTTGTGGTCACTTCTGAGCAGAGTTCCATCAGTATTCCGGGACAGGCCTGCAGACCACCCTTGCAAGGTCTGATCTGGATGCGTATTTATACTAATCAGCGTTAAGAGGCATGCAGGTTTAATCCATAGGTGGTTTTATTTGTTTCCTCCAAAGTGCTGTTATACTTAAGTTCCACTACTTTTAATTTCTTGAGCTGCAGATAAAAACTTATGTGAATTATAATGAGCGGTAGTAATAATTATAAGACAGCTAATATTTATGGAATTATACTTGGGCCAGATGCTATGCTATGTAATTTACCTACATTATATTTTGTAATCTTCACATAATCCTGACCCTGTGTGGTACTATCCTCATTTTTTAGGTAAGGAGAAAGTTCAAAAAGGTGAAAGCTCTTGTCAAGAGTGCACAGCTAGTCAGACCAAGCCTTCAGGCCTGTTGAATTTAGATGTTGCATTCTCTTTAAACATTCTGTGATTGACACACAGTATTTGTACATATTTATGAAATACAGTCTGATGTTTTGATTCATGTGTAGATTAATGATCAACTTGGTAATTAGCATGTATATCACCTGAAACGTATCATTTCTGTAGGTGACTGCATTCAAATCCCTCTGTTATACATGCATAGCAATCCTGCCTTATTGCTGTGTTCCCCCTCCCGTGCTGTAGAACACTAGAGCTCATTCCTCCTGTCACACAACAGCACTGCGTCCGCTGGCTGAGTCCCGCTTCTCCATTCTTCCCAGTCTCGTGTAGCTAGTAATTTTTTTATGTTATGGAAAAAAGGTAAAACAAAATTTCATAACAAAAGAATAGGAGAATAATAATAGCTCATACATTACCTGTTATCTTTAAAGTAGTTGCTCAGGGTATAGATATGGGCATAAACATTTCTCCAATTAATATTAGCACAAACCTTCCTTTTCAATGAACTAAAAGTCATTAATAGTATAACTGACTTGCACTTTTTCCCTTTTCCCTACTGTCCTTTCCCCTTTCACCCAGCCTAGTTTCTTTTTCCTTTTGAATAATTTCTTCCCATTTCACAGTGTCTATCAAATGAGAACATTTTATAATTTATTTACTCTTTGTTTCTCACACCAGTGAAACAATATGATGTTTACACATGTGAGTCTGATTTATTTCACTTATGAGTATGGTTTCAACTCGCATCCATTTACCTATAAAAGTCTCAAGTTTACCCTTTTTTCTGGCTAAATATACTACATTGTATTAAAAAAAAAAAACCACATCTTTTTTATCCATTCCTTGATTGATGGGCATTTGGGTTGTTCCCAAGATCTAGCTGTCACAAATTGTGCTGCTATAAACTTGGGTGCACATATATCACTGTGGTACGATGTTTTTAATTCTTCATGGAAGATAACCAGAAGGGGAATAACTGGGTGGAATGGGACATCCAATCCTAGTGTTCTGAGGAATCTCCACACTGATTTCTACCTGGTTGTACCAGTTGATAGCCACTGTTTTTCTTGCAACTTGTGTGAGATCAACTGTTTTATATTCCATTTATAAATGAGATCATGCGAGGTTAGTCTTTCTGTCCCTCACACTTTTTTATGGTTAAATAGTAACCCATCATGTATATATATGTGATTTCCTTTATCCATTGGTTTTGTTTTGGTTTGGGTTTTTTGAGACAGGAACTTATTTTTTTTAATTTTAAAGAAAATAGTACAAAAATAAGAACAAAAGCAAAATACAAACAACACAAAGCAAGAACATTAAAAACGATGCAGGGTTTCAAACCAAATGATAGGGATTAACAGTAGTTGTTATATTACATATTGTTATCTTCAATGAAGTTGCTCAGATTACCAGATGTAAGATTAGAAGATTGATCAAATCATTAAAGAGAATAATAAAATAATAATTTAGAAGAACATCGGAGACAATACATAGTGGCACTAGGCAGGATTGTAGGAATTCACCATTGGTTGTTATACTGTAAATTGTTGTTGTCATATAAATTGCTCAGATTACCAGATACAAGCATGCAAAATTGGTCAAAATAGTAGGGAAAAAAAAGGAAAAAAAAACCCTTTTAATCATTAACTGTTCCCAACAAGCCATCAGATACCAATAGTACAGTTATACTGCCCATCCATATATAATATGTATATAAATAATATATAATGTATATTTATATTTTACATATAAATATATAGAATATATTATATAAAGATATTATATATATATATATATATATATATATATATAAAATTTGCCTTAGTACGTTTTCTTCTTTCCCTCATCCCAGTTGCTCCTTCCTTTGAGCAGTTTCTTTCCCTTATTATCTATTGCACATTTTGGGTTGTATTTACTCTTTCACATTCTTACACTATGGAGACAATGTAATGTTTACATATATGAGTCTGATTTATTTCACTTATGAGATAAACTTGAGGCTTTTATAGGTAAATGGATGCAACTGAACTCCCTTATGTAACCCAGACTGGCCTCAAACTCATAGCAAACCTCCTGCCTCAGCCTCCCAAGTGCTGGACTTACAGGCATGCACAACCATGACTGGCTTATCCATTTATTTGCTGGTGGATATTTAGGTTAATTTCATACCTTGGCCACCAGTCAGTAGTGATGTCATAACAGCGGGAGTGCCAGGTCTCTCTTTGATGTGCTCATTTCTTTTCCTTTGGGTGTGTATCTAGTGATTGATGTACCTGGGTCTTACAGTAGTTCTACTTCTTCCCTTTTGAAGAACTTCCATACTATTCTCCATAATAGTTGAACTTTCACTCCTACCAACATTGTGTAAGGATTCTTCTTACTGCACATTCTCACCACTATTTATTGTTGTGTCTTTTTTATAATAGGCTATTGTGTTCCAGATGCATATTCAGAACCTCCTGCACTAAACAAGGGCAAGCTCACAGTCCTCCAGAAGGAGCGCTAACGTGACTTAGGCCGAGGAGCACACACAGTCTTCTGTGCTGCCAATAGTTCAGGACGGCTTCCCTTTCCCAGATGAGCATTCTTTAGCTTGTTTTTCCTGCATTCACTAGTAGAGAGACTCAGGGTGTGATGAATTCTTGATAGCTTTGTTTGTGTACAGCAGCTAATATATATTAGTTGCAGAGCCATCTGTCTTCATGGGCCTTGGAGGTGGAGGGGCAGGGGATTCCTCTTTGACCTTCCACTGTTGCCTTACGCTTTACGTTCTCCCTGCCTTCCTTCCCCTGGGAGTCTGTGAAGTTTACTCTTTTGAAAGGTGACTGTGACCATATACATGTTTGGGTGGTTCTAGTAGGAATGCTCCTTCTACCACTGAGCTGGCTGGAGAAGCTATGCAAGGCTCAGGGGAATCCTCAGAGGATTTGTTCAAGTTGGATGGGGTCTGCATCCTGACACAAGCGCAACCAGGCCTGTTTGACAGTCACACCCAGGGATGAGCAAAGGAGAGGGCCAGGGGCCTGATCAGATCCCAAGCCTTGTGTCTGGAGGCCTGGGCAGGGACATGAGAGGATGAGGAGGCCCCCTCACGGGGTGGGGGTGGGGTGGAAGAATATCTATAGAAGAGAGGAGGATGTAACGAAATCCAATAGGGCTCCCCAAAACGTGTCATCTTGCTGCCGTCGAAACCCTTTGAATACACTAAATCCTTAATCAGAGTAGCCTAAAACTGCAGTGACTACACGGAGATGTGTTAGTCCAGATAAATCCTTGCAGGTTTCAAAGATCTGAAGGGCCGGGGCGCTTCCCTCTGCAGAGCCTGCCCTCTGCCCTCTCCGCCGTGATGTCATTATGGAAGTCTCGCTCTCACCACGCAAGGCGTAAGTTGACATTGACAGTTGCAGCACTCTCATGCCGACTCTGGAGGATTATTAGCTTTGAAGCTATTTGGCCTTGAGCGGTGAATTCTTTTTTGAGCTCACACTGGCTTATAATATCTGAGAAGGCCTGCTCCATTCTGGCCCCAGTTTGAATTAGGAGAGGAGGCTGTTTTCCAACTTGGAACTGATACCAGCAGGAACAGAATAGGGAATATTATCCATTTCTGATGGGCAACAAAGTTAGTATTCTTGGATCCCCTGAGGCCTTCACACCAAGTTTCCATTTTAACATCAGAGTTGAGCCGCAGCCTGGACTCGCCTTTGCCTATAATCGCTGAGCAGCCTCGCAGCTGGACGCAGAGAAGGACTGGAGGGATACATGGTCTTCTGGCCTCTAATCTGTTTGTTATTAGGCTGTTGGAACCCCTCAGTGGGGCTGGAAGCTGATGTCAGAAGAGTATAATTCAAGTGTATGTTTAAGAAAAAAAAGGAAGGGAGAAAAAAGCTCCCTTCTGTGATAATTTGCATGTGATGAATTCGAGTGTCTTGGGGGGTTAATTAGCTGAACAAAGCTCGGGAAGGGGCTGCCAGGCAAAAATGGTGACCAAGAGAGCTACTGACCTGCTCTAATCTCCTCTCAGGATTTGCGTGAATGTCCTGCAGAGATTATTCCAGGAAACTGAACCCTTCAGAATTTCCACAACCCTCTCCTCCAGGCTCAGCCCCATCCTCAGCCTCCACTTTTCCATAAAGAGGAAAAGCGTGTTCATCGCTCTCCACAAACTGTGCTGGTGTTCCCCAAAAGCAGCTTGGGAAATGTGGCATAGAAGTCTCAGTTTCTCTGGAGTTTCCCTGAGACCACTGACTAGGGTGAATGAGGAGTCTATGGAGGAGCTCTGTGGTGTTCTCTCATAGAAGAAATAAAGCACTGCCAAGTTCCCAGGTGCTGATTTAGGGAGAAGAAAAGTCTTGTTGAAATGTCACTTATATTTCTAATGTTTTTATTTGTCTCACAGTTATCGCTTAGTTATCTGTCTGTGTGAAGGTCAATCTTCCCCAATACCACTTATGTCCATAATTCATAGGCTGTATCTCCCCTGATGAAACTGGTTTGCAGAATGTACCAATGTTGGGACTTAAAGAAACCCAAGTTAGATAGCTTCAGATTAGAGCTTGTCCTTGTGTCGCAGTTGGCTGAAATAAACTCAGCCCAGCAGTTGAATATCAAAACTGGAGAAGTAAGCATACTCAAGAGAAGAGTCTACCTGAGGTGGAAAGCACAACCTCCTGAGGACAGGGGGAGGCAGGGGACAGCCGGAGGGAATGGGTTAAGCTGCAAACATGCCAGACAAACCCAAGCTTTCTCATGAGCTGTGGTTCAGCTGGGAAACTTCCTTGCATGTTATTTGCGTCAGTTACGACACATTTTGATGCTCAGGAAAGCAAACAGTGTCTTTCCTTACTTCTAATGGATGCTGTCAATCCACCCCATTTCTGAGCGATATCTTCCACTGGACATGCACACCAAGCTGTCAGAGCCAAAAGAGTCATTTCTGTGAAGTCAAATCTTACAGTCATTGTGACTCAGATAAGAATACAAGGAAGAAAATAAATTATTTAATCTTTACAAATGCTAGAGAATAATAATTATTATATTATAGCATAATTATTTGTTCTACATAAAACTCTTGGAGAAAGCTGCACATAGCTCTACACCAGCGCACAGATGATTTGAATATAAGATGAGGGGTGGCTGTGACCTGGAGGCATCTCCTATGTGATGGCTACATGAGCAGCATGGAGGGTGGTGCTCTTGTTGTAACTGACGCAATTTATAGGTGTTCACTGCACCAGTGTTCACTCATTTTGGGCAAAATGATATATTGCAATTGTAATTTTTCTACGCCAGGGAAAATTGGTGAGTATTGAAAAATTTCTTTTGGATCTGTTAATAATTTCCAAAGAAAACCATCCTTGGTGACAATTTTAAGAGCCAGAGTAAGCACTTGTGTGAATGTGTGTGCTTGCATGTGTGAACTCACGATAGTTCAGTCAACTGATTAACCCTATTAATTTGGGAAGATCTATACTTTAAGCTGATTCCGTACTTGTGTGTGTGATGTATAAAACACCTTCAGACAGTGGTGAAAAATTAGCCAGTGTGCAATGTTGGAAAGGTGACAGCTGACAGAAAACACAGCAGAACAAATTTCCTAGAGTAACTTAGTAATTTACAAGCACAGATTTAGAGGCAGAATGGGCTGCCTTAGGAGACAGGGTTCCTAGTCACCGGAAGTGTGTAGCAAGTGTTGAGGGACCACTGGATAAGAATGTTTTGCTTGGAGTCCTTTTATCAAATGTGGAGACATATATGTGGTGGGACTTGAGTCCTTTCCAGATAGGGAGCCTATGATTCTATGACACAGAATATGCAATATCCATTTGAAGTAAGAGCACATTGAAGCCAGGGATTATGTCTTATTTTAGTGCAGTTCATATAATCAATAGACTGGAAGTAAGAGTGGGTGGACCTCATCCCACACAGAGGTGAGAGTTGATGAATGAATGTATGTCAGCCTACGACAGTATGTGGAATATAAGGACTCCCTTCCTCAAACATTTATCTTATTAACTAGTGGTTCTCTCCCCTTTTTCAGTCTGTACTTCCCAGGTCTGAAGTTTGGGGTGGTAGACCTGATGAACTTATGTCTACAGTTATTTCACTAGTTATTGACTGCCCTTGAGGACTGAGTTGCCCATGACTAGAGCAGCCCACATATTCGATCACATACTGTCATACTCTCCTAGGTGAAGTGTTCCCATATTCCACCAAAAGCTGAGCTGCCCTGGGCTCTGGCTTCTCGTTATGCCTCCTCTCTTCCACTTTCTCACAGGCAGGTGACTCTTGCTCTGCACATAGGCATGTCTTACCCACCTGAACAGAATGCACCCTTGTTTCACTAAAAGTGAAGTTTATGCAGTGGCTGAAATTTGGCGGCACATGGTTAAAAGGCAGGAGAACCATTATTCTAAATATTTACATGCTATTGAACAGCTGATGTTTAACCCTAAAGTAGACCAGGACATGTTTTAATCCTTAATGCTTGAGTCTGCCAATAACTTTCATTCAATCTCTCTGATACTCTGTGTGTTTTGTAACAAGTCAGCCTTTTCCTTGTACTGGGCATGACTTCCAAAACTTTACTGAAAATCATTGAAATTGGCAGAGGGAGGGTAGGACTTCTTACACAGGTAGCTTAATCAAAGCAGTCAATGACAATAAAGTAGGTGTTCAACAACAGTTGAGCACCTTGGGGCTGACCCAGCATATACAACTGTTTCTTTGTCCCCCAAACTGAGTTTCACAATTCAAATGCAGCTTTCTGATGTCCTTGGAAAGGCCTTGGGTTAGGCCTGGACCACAGACATATATGCACACATAAGCAATGCCTCGCACCGCTCCAGGGGCAAGAGGAAAGAAGTATGTGTGAGTGAAGTCCTCTCACCCCCACCTGCTGTGTACCTCTCCCTGCATGTTTAGTCTTCTTCCACAAACCTGAGGCTGCCAAGTTTGCTTTACCACGTCATGAGTTCAACTGAGACTGTATTAGGGAGACACGCTCTTGTGATTTTTCATCTCACATCTCCCACGTTCTGACAGTTGGCAACACTCTTCCCTTCCAGAGAACGCTGACCTCCTCTTTTACACAGCACAATGGAGCTCAGCAAGTCTTTCCAGCAGCTTTGATTTTAATTCAAGGGATGTGAGGCTTGAGGACTTCTCCAGAGGATATCTTGCAAACTTCAAATTACTCTTGCCTTTTTGGGACATTAAAGCAAGTTTCTTGTGCCCCTAGGCTTCCCGGAGGACACTTCCAGACACCAAATTTGCTTTGACTTGAAGGGAGTTGACATGTGCACACTCAACAGAATGGGAAAGAGCAGCAAGGGTGGAAAGCAGAGCAGGTCGCAGGCTTGCTCACAGTCCACTCACATGCGCAGCAGCGAGGTTCCCGGCTCTCCGGAGGCTGCTCAGAGCTCCCTCAGCCGCCCACCCCCACTCGCCAATTAACACTTTATGAGTCTCTTCCAATTTGAATGTTCTCATTTCACTTTAGTTTTTAGAAGTTCAGTTCTCTTCCAGGGCTGGTTTAAATGTTCACTTTTATAAATCTCTGTTCTTGTAAGAGATTTCCACCCCAAGGTGGTGTGGGACAGTTAAAGGTACTTCTGTGTTATCGGGGAGAAGGGAAGGGGCTTGTGTGGGGTCCTCTATGTTGTTGCTGGTATGTGCTAGGCAGTGGCAGTTCTGGCTTGCTCCCTGTGTTGGATCACTGCACACCAGCACTTCTGGGGTGATGAGTTCACACACACTCCTGCTCAGGCTTCCTGGTCTTACCTCAGGGCCTCTTAGGGCCTCTTCAGCTTGACAGGGGTTTTCACCCAACCTACCAGTCTTTCTAGGCTTTTACATCCCTACTGCTTAGCACCCTAATGTGCCATCCCAAAGGGAACACTGGTTTGGGTCCCGCCTAGGTTACCCTCAGCTTCTGCTGCTGCCCTGTCGCTTTCCACCCAGTTGGCAATGACCATACACAGGCTTTCTCCTTACACCTTTTAGATTCCCTAAGGTCCTCGGAGAAGTGTGTCACCAGCCTCCCAATGTTCTCAACTTTTCTCATAGTCTATCTGTTTCCATTTTCTAGGACTTCTGATTAAAGGGAAGAGTTGGGGACCCATCAGTTTTCTCTTCCCCGGGCCTCTCTATTTCTTTCTTGATCCAATCCCCCAGGCTAAAAGCAGCCAGCTTTCCACTCCTCTCCCTCCCATCCTGATGGCAGACAGTAAATCTCTAGGATTTATTCCACCAGGTATGGTTCTTGATATACTAATGGGAGCTAAAGGAATTTAGAAAATCCCTTTCCTTCTCAACAATGCCTGGTTTTGAAGACTCTTTTCTTGCTTAAGAGGTCAACAAAGTCACCTCAGAGATTCAAACTGATCAATGGCCTCTTTGTTCTGGGCAGCATCCCTGGGGCTGTAAGCCTCTGCTTCAGCCTTGGAGGTGGAAAATGGCAGGGGAAGGTGATTTAAGATGAAACTCAAAGAAGCTTAATATTTGCAAAATATTATACTTGTTATAGACTTATAGTTCTTAGCTTTCATGAAACACAGTTAAATACTTCCCTTTCAGAAATTTCCATTTATACAATTTTCCTGTTGGAAACATCCATAAGTTTTTACTTCCTTCCTAAAATACTTTCCCCTGAGTCCTGTGTACTTTGTAAGACTGTCTTTGAAAGGTTTTCTTCCACATTCTTTCTCTATTTTTCTGGTTAGCAAACAACATTGAACTAGCAATATGTGTTATTTCTACTTACTTGCTCTTACTCTACAATCAGAGATTCTCCCCTCACTTCATAGCTCTTTAATTTCTGGGAATGCCTATGCTATACTGCTATTGTGCAGAAAAGTTCGACGCTTATGACAGGAAGGAAGATGGTTTGGTGGTAGACTGCTGTATGGTTGCTGTGATCACTGCTATGAAAGAACTGCCAACTTGGTTTTCAGTAGGGGAATAAACTCTAGTTCTTTGCATGCTATCTCCTCAGTAATGGCCATGACCCCAAAGAAAATGGGCACAGACGGAGAGGAGTAAGTTTTCCTCATGCTTGTCAAAGCATGTCAATGTTCTCCCACGGAATGTGGTACAATTCTTCTAATGCAATTAAGCAGCGCCTTCTTTGTCCATGGAAATGCACTTACAAATGTCAGCCTGGCTTGCGGTCACCAGACTGGGAAGAACTTTTGTTATGGAACCTGAAACTTGGCCTGATTACATGTTTTGCAAAAAAAAAAAAAATTAAGTTCACATGAACTTTTCAACTGGTGAGTTTCAGTTTGGTTGGGGGTTCATCATAGGTTCACTTTTGTTTTTGGATGCAGGATTTTGACTCAATAGGATTATGTTTAATATCTGCATCTTGGTGTCCTTTACAAACCTTCCCGGCAGCACTCTCATCTCCAAGCTACTTTTCTCTACAACCCTCCATGGAAAGGATGCAATTTCCAGGAAAGGCTTCAAGTGAAGGTCTGCTGTGAGGCTGCTGTGAGGGTTCTGTTCTTTGAGAAACCACCAGCCCTAACTGTTGGTTCCTCCATTAAACTGGTCCAATCTGGACTGCAATGTCAGTCTTCCCTTCTAACATGGGGGAAAAAAAATCCATAAATGTTTACGTGAGTGTAGATACATAATTACTCATCATGACCGCATGCTTTATTCTCAGGTTCATAATATCCCGTAGTTATTGTGGGCTGATCAGGTCCACAATCTTCTAAATGAGTGTACAGTGAAAGCACGAATGGAATTATTTCAGGGCTTTAGGAGGATCAAAGCCCTCTCACAGAATTGTAAATCCTCTCAGGCCTGAGACCAAGACATTCTCTGAGTGGCCTTTATTTATTTAGTTATCAGAAGAAGGGAGGGAAGTACTCAGGAAGGGCAGAACCACTCAAGGACTTCTCCAAGTAAGGTATTAAATTAATCCACCCAAGAGTGAGAAGCCTGAGGCTATAGTCTTTGTTGAGGCTATAGTCTTTTATCTAGTTGAGGTTGGATCCAAGTGTCCTTGGCTGTGACCTTGTGTTATCCTTTGAGCCTTCACAGGTTCATCCACCACTATAGGGCCTCAGTAGGGATCAGCAATTCACAGGTTCAGTTACTATGAGTCCACCGCCCATCTCCAGACAAGGAGCCTAGTCCTGAGATAGACTCACAGATAAACATGGGAAGCCAATTGGTTAATTTAAGCTCTGCTTAGAGCCACTTTGTAGTGGTCTCCATCGCTTTATATCATGTCACTCTCACAGACACCTAGCAATAGCAGAGGCATTGTCTCCATACTGCTGCTGAAGAAACTGAAGCTTGAAGTAGAAGCTCCGGGTCACGGCCAGAGGAGAATGTGGCAGAGAGGGTACACCATAATCGTGGGCTACATGCCATTTTTACCAATGTAGGTACATTAGTTGCCAGGAGGAGCTCACCTCAGGGGTGTGTATGGTGTAGCACCTCACAGCACCGGCACTGAACCTTCCTTTCCAGGGCCAGCTACCTTTGTGGAGCCATGCCAAGTGAAAATGCAGAGTCCTTGGTTCAGAAAGCAGGGGAAAAAATGCTATCAATAGTATAGAAATACAAAGCTTTTCCTTTCCTCTTCTCATTACCTACCATGAGAAACTTTTATTTGTCATTTAATGCCATTCTACATGAAAAGAAATTGAAACCTTAAATTATTTGCATAGTTATTAAATTATTAGCATATTTATTATTCAACTTTATACTGTGAAGAATAGTTTAAATGCAAACATTAGAGCATTTCCCTTGTGGAATCATCACAATTACAAAACAAAAAATTTATAGCTTAAACATTTCTTTAATTTTTGCTAGAATTGGGGAAATGCTGCACAAAACTATCTCAACAGTTATTTCACTTCTTGATGTACATACTGGTCACAAACACCCTGCCTTTGAAGGAAAAACCAAAAAGAAGAGATATAGATTATCCTTGCCCTCATTTCTGTACCATCTCCATCTTCAGTGTAAGTTGTTGGCTCCTAAGTGTAGGTGACAGGAGTGATGGGGGCTGAGAGAAGGCTCATCGGCTGTTTGATTTTTAGACTGCCGCTGTGTTCGAAATGTTCTGTTTCACATGAAAATGGCACAGCCTCTCAAGGCTGCCAGCAACTCCCGTAAAGTTAGTTTGGAGATGTAACACACCTTCTACTCACTGTGGGTACTGCTAAAGCCACAGGTGTCCCTAGTCTACTGAAATTGTTTGCCATGGGACACCCCAAACGCTCTCTGTCAGTGGGGCAGCAAAAAATGGCAGATACTCACGTTGTTCCTGTCTCTTCTGATCATATGTGCTCTATTTCTCCATGGAATTTCACTTACAAATGCCAAGTTCAGAGAGAAAATTATTAGGAATCTCCAAATGGCGATAGGAGATAACTAAATCGCAAGTCGGATCCTCTGGAGTGTGGGACCCCAGGTGGGCACAAAGGTTGAGGTCCGTGACCGGCACTGTGCCTCTGTCCCTTACCTGGGTTCTAGGCATGGTTTTACCACACTGCATGAACCTGGGGATATGACTGACCTCTTTAAATCTCCTTTTCTCAGTGGTAAATCAAAACCACACATTGTGCTTTGTTTCCTGCCATTGTCACAGCATGTGTTCAGTGTCCAGGAGAGTACTGTGCCCCAGAAATGTTTTCTGAGTCATAGGTGAAAAGTCCCATTGTTTTTAGAATTTAAATTTACTTTTAAATGTTATTTTATTTTGAATTGACAATTATATATATATGTATATTTATGGGGTACAGGGTGATGTTATAATACATGTACATACTGTAAAATGACTAGATCAGATTCATTAACATAGTCACCATTTCACATGGTTATTTCTTAGTGGTGAGGCCATCTAAAAATCTTGCTCAGAAATTTTGAAATATACAATATACTATTGTTAACTATCATCACTATGGTGCGCCATAGATTACCAGAATTTATCCTTCCTGCCTAACAAAACTACCCTTTGACTGACAGCTTCCCTTTCTTATTCTTTCCCCCACCCACCCTCTGTCAACACTGTCCTACCCTTTCACCAGTCCGAGTTTCTAGATTCTGGGTAAGAGGTCACTTAGCGTAATACCCCATAGATTCAGTCACGTTGACAAGTTTCTATTAGCCACTCTAAAAACAGTAAAAAGAGACAGGTGGGAAAATTTAAAATAATGTAGTTTATTTAACTCAAATACAGCAATATGATCTGTATAAAAAGCTATTAATGAAGATATTCTATGCTTTTTTGCATACTAAGTCTTCGCAACCTCATGTACCCTCCTGTACTTACAGTACAATTGAGACTAGTCACGTTTCAAGTGCTCAGTGGCCATAGTGATTAAGTTTTACCCTATGGGATGGGTAAGTCTCAATCCTACAGGGAATACTCAATAAATGTTATCTAACCAAATGCTGAGATGAAAATTCATGAGCAAGTTGTTTATTAGGGAATTCTCTGGTGATAATACTTGCAAAGGATTTGGGAAGTTGGAAGGGAAACTGATCTGCAATATATTTGTAAAGAGGCCTCAGCTGATCTCTTGGGATGCTGTGAAGCTTGAACTTTCAAAGATATCTCAAACTGATGCAAGGGTCTTTTTACCACGGCATTTACCAGTCTTGGGTGTGAGAAATCCCTTCTGAGGGAATACGATTGTGGGAAACCCAGATTTGTTCCACCAAGCTTAGTTTCTGGAGAGGGACCTAATAAATTATCTGCAGGAGCCATTCCTGGCAGTTGGTAAGTGAGACCTCAGCCCTGATGCTGTGATCTGGGTGGCAGCTTGTTATAGTTCAATACAGTTTATTCCCCTTGCAGTGTTCAAATCCACCTTCACCAATAATAATAATCACCACAACTAAGACAATGCACTTTGATTCCGCTTGTTCACTTTTCCTATGAAAACTTTAACAGCAAGCTTTTTGAAACAAATAAAGGGACCTCATTGTTGCAGCTAGTCCTCAGGCCTGCTGCTATTACCATGTTGCCTTGGCTCTCTTCAACTGTCTATTGGCTGGGCTGATGGAGTAAACCTGGGAGATCTGAGCTCCTGGTCATCAGGCCACCAATAGGATTGTCATTTACCATTAAAACTGGGTAAAGTAGTACCAAGAAACATCCCAGTGGGTTGCCTGGGCTTTTCTGATGGCAAGTTATTCCCCCCAGCAGCCCTACTTCCTCCTGATCATGGTCATTTATCCATGTTGAGATAGATACTTCTTTCTTTCCTGTAGGTCTCTTCTCTCCAGAGGCCCGAAATATCTAGGAATTACTCATAACTTCAAGTTTAGTAGAACCATCCCTGAGAAACAATAGCTCCTAGCAAGAGTCATCTGATTCCATAATCCATATATTTCCTCAAAACCTCTCAAATGTCTGAGATATCATACATGGCAGCATACTCCCTTCCACTAATGTCCCATCTTAGTCCATCACTAAGTTCATCACTGATGCAGGTGTTGACAGTTGCATTACCATAAGCCCCCTAGAGACAGGGATTATGTCTTGCAAACCAGCGTATTCCCAGTGTTTTGTCCAGGATCTGGTAGATGGTGAGTGCTGAGTAGTGTGCTCAGAGTTACTTCTATGCATGGGAGTTCCAGGGTCTGGATGCTTATGTTTTCCCCAAATTCATACGTTGGAACCTAACCCCACAGTGACGGTAGTAAGAGATAGACCTTTGGGAGTTGATTAGCTCAAAGGGCTTCACTCTTATGAGTGGAATTAGCATCCTCACAAAAGAGGCCTAAGGGAGCTTTGCACTTTTCTACCTTTTGAGGACACTTTGGAGGTGATGTCTATGAGGAACAGGTATTCACCAAATACCGAGTTTACTAGACTTACCAATATCCCACCCTAATTCATCACTGATGCAAGCATGGGCAATTTCACTGCCTGTAACCTCCCCAAGAACTGTGAGCAATACACAGATGTTGTTTATAAATTACTAGCCAAGAGAATTTTGTTATAGTAGTTGACACAGACTGAATTAGTACAGTGCTAGTGACACTATGATGAATAAAACTGACATCGTCTCTCTTCACAAAGCTTACAGTTTAAGAAGGGACACAACTTAATCTAAGCAATAATTATGAACTATGAAGAGGACTGTGGAGACAGTCACGGGGAGCCATGAAAACATACAATAAGAAGCCCTGAGGTAGTCTGGGGAGGCAGAGTAGGTTTCCCTGGGGACTTGAGGAGATAATCAGACAATAAATCCAAGTCCTTCCCAGTTTTTACGTCCTTAGGACATATGTCCTTCATCCTAAAACTATTGAGGAGAAATCAACATTTATCCTGAGTTGGGAATAAATATATTTGGTTAGCAAGAAAAAGATGAGTTTACTCTAGGGATGGAATTGGTCTACCCTCCTTCCCAGAATCTGAGCACAAGTGTGCTTGTGCTTGGAAGGGCCGGATACTGCTGATAGGTCCTGGGGTGATTCAGGAGTGGGACACCCTGTCACACCACCTGGTGAGGGAGCCTGTCACTTCTGCTGTCTCTTCGGTGATAGCTAAATAGCTAACCAACTGAATGGACTGTGAGAGTCAAAGCCTCTTCTACTTAGTGGCATTTTTGGCAACAATCTCTGAAAATTTAGGACAGCTTAAGTGGATGCCCAAAGCACTGCAGAATGATCTCCTGGTCAGGTGAGTGTGAGGCACTTCTTACATCAAAGCCTGAAACAAAAACTGAAAGACCCCTTCTGACCTATTCTGCCTTCCAGGGGCAAGGTATCCCCAGCTGCCCTAATCCGTTCAGCCTGCTATAACAAAATACCATGCCTGGATAGCTCATAGCCAGTCGAAATTTATTTCTCACAGTTCTGGAGACTGAAAGCCTGAGACCATGGTGCCAGCAAGGTTGGGTTTTGATGAGGGCCTTCTTCCAGATTGCAAAGGTGGTCCTGTCTTCTTGTATTCTTTACATGGTGGAAAGCAAGACAGAGTTTCCTAGGGTCTGTTTTACAAGGGCACCAATCCCATTCATAAAGTCTGTCCTCCCATGATCCAATTCTGACCCGAAGGCCCCACCTCCCAATACCATCACCTTGGAGTTTAGGATTTCAATGTAAGAATTTTAGGGGGTCACAAACATGGACACAAAGTTTTCTTGATGCTACGCGTGTGTGTGTGTGTGTGTGTGTGTGTGTATGTGTGTGTGTGAGGGGACTCCCATGGGCATTTCCTTATTCTGTCCTGCAAGATGAGTATTTCTAATCGCATTTATTTTTTCATATGAGAAAGAGTTCATAAAGGTCTGATTAATTAGTCAAATCTCACAGCTAGTCAGATTCTCCTCTGTGGATCCGTGAGCCCATATCTCCCTCGTATGGCATGCACTACCTAATCTTATTTTAATGTTTGGGCTATAAGAAAAGCTGATATTAAATCACCCTTCAACCTTCCTCATCCTGTTCTCCTAGTTACTCAGGCCAGTGTTTTCAATCAAGGCCTTGAAATCACCCTTGATTTCGCTTTCCCCCCTTATACCCTATATCCAAGTCATGGGTATAATGGGTATAATGACAATAGCCTTTTATCTATATGTAAATACCATTTGTTATGGTTTGTGTCCAGATGTCCCCCCAAAGCCTTATGCAGTCATGGGGGGCAGACTTTTCAGAGGTGGCTGAATCTAGAGTTTGTGATTGATTCATGGTCCAGTGCTGGGATTAAGGGTATGAGTGCTACACCTGTCCTGGGGCGGCATAAAATATGAGGGAGGGAAAGAATCTTGTCTCTCCCTTGTTGCTTTCACTGGTTTTCATAGCAACCTCATGAATGGTTTTGCCTACTTTTGCCTGTGCCACGCTGCCTTGGAGACAGCCAAGTACGGACTGAAACCTCCACAAACTGTGAGCTAAATAAACCTTTCCTCCTTTAACTTGTGTGTGTTGGGTATTTTAACTCAGCAATGAGAGAAGTAACTAGGACACCATTTACACATCAGTTATGATATGCCCAGGAATGTGTTAGGTGCTTTACATTTATTATCTAACTTAATGCTGATAAAAACCTTTGAGATAGGTATTATAAATCCAATAAGTATTATGTAAGTCCAATTTTTCAAAGGACACCAAGGTACCAAGAAGCAAAATAACTTTTTAAAAAATTTTTATTAACAAACACACATACATGTACCAAATAACACAAGAACAATACAAGCAATACTGAAATTCAGACAAGGTGATAGGAAATTAACAATGGTGGTTGTATTACATATTGATTCTTTCAAAGTGGTTACTCAGGAAAACAAATATAGACATGTAAGATTGGTCAAATAATTAATTGTTAACTGTGAAGCAAAATACCTTGCTGAAGCTCATATGGCCAATGTGTGGAATGGTAAGGATCTGAATCCAGAAAGTTTGGACCCAGAGTCCGTGCTCTTAACTCATGACATTTTAAGTATGTTTAACAGACCCTTCCTCCAAAGCCTACTTTGAAATCACTTTCTCTGACTCAGTACTTATGGTTCAAATCACCCTCACCTGTACCTAAACTTCTGCAAGCATCTTTTTAATAGTTACTTTGCTTACATTCTACAATTATCCTACCACTTCTTCACAGAGAAATAATCAGGCTTAAAATATAAACCACATGCTGCCATTCTCTGCGCAGAGCACCCTGTTCCTCCTCGCAGCGACTCGTGCCGTCTCCACCGTCTGCGCGCTGCCTCCCTTTTTGCTCTTACATCATGTCACGTATCTCCTCTTTTCCTAACCTCCAACTCCACCATCCTCCTCATATTCCTTGAATTCAGTAATTTTGACCATGGGGTCTTTGCACCTGCTGACATGCATTGGTGCCAGAACTTTATGTAGTTCAGTCCCTGATTTTTTTTTTTTTTTTTTTTTTTCTGTACTGGGGATCAAACTCAGGACCTTGCACTTGCCAGGCAGGCGCTTATTCCACTGAGCTATATCCCCAGCCCCAGTCCCTGATTCTTTTCAGGTCTTTATGCAAATGTCATCTCCATGGAGAAGCCATCTCTGACCATGCTATCTGTGGTAGAGAGAACTCTGAAATGGTTCCCACGGTCTCTGCGGGGTGGTGTAATGCCCTTGTGCAGGTGGGACCTGTGAGTCCATGGGCTATAACGCCGATCAGTGGATTGCAAAAAGCTTCACATTGAGTTAATCAAAGGAAAACAGTCCTAGGTGTGTCTGACTCAGGCCGTGTGAGCCCTTGGCAGAGCAGGTAATAGCCGCTTTCTTTCTGCCCTAGTGGCACAACCTCCCTGGGCTCTTCAGCTGCAAAGAAATGAACCTGCCAGTAACTGCACATGCTCAGCAGAGGACCCAAGCCTTGAATGAGACCCCAACTCTGGCTCACCCTTTGACTACATCCTTGTAAGACCTAACCGGAAGACCCAGCTGACTCATGCTCTGCTGGTTCCTGACCCATGGAAAGCTCGAGATAACAAATGCCTCTTGCATTCAGCCTCTAACTTTGTGGTAATTTGTTACGCAGCAATAGAAAATGAACACACTCTCTAAAATGCACCCCAATGCTCTGTCCTTCTGCATTTTTCTTTACAGCAGGGTTCTGCTGTCTGAAATTACATTATGTAATTATTTACTTGTTTAGTCTGACTGTCCTACTGGAATTTAATCTCCAAGAGGGCAGGGACCTGGGTTTGTTTACTATCGAATTCCCAGATCTTTAGCACAGCAGTGCCTTGCATGTAGAAAATACTCAACAAATATTTGTTGAATAAACTCATGAATAAATGAGTGTGTTTTCTGTGTTCATCTAATTTTAAAAATGGTTCCTATAGATATACTTCAATATAAGCACACTTGGCATTGGGAACTCAATTTATATATAAAAGAGGTTAGTATTGATTTTTATTTTCTAAAAGAACATAAAAATATGAAACAATTTTCCAACATTCCACTTCCATGTAACTTTGTAGGAGTGCATGCACTGTGTAAAGCAAGGTAAGCTGGGCCGTCTGACAGCCTCATTACTGTTTCTTTTGACAAATGTTAGTGTATTTTAATGTCAAACATACAGAAGCAGGACAGAAGACAGGCAATCTTGACAATGTGTTCTTGTTGACAGATATCTCAGAAAAGCATGTTGAATGGGTGGAATATAGGATAAAATTGCTACCAACACAATTTAATTTCTGTCAGTAATACATATTCCAACAATGACAGTACACAGAACAATTTAATGGATTATTTAAAATTGTTATAATGGTGAATTGTTTCATGAATTAAAAACTCATAATCAGATGGAACTAGATAAAATGAACTTGGTAATAATCCATGCTCTTCCTCATTTGTTAATTTGCAGTGCTCCGTGATATAATGAGATGCGTTCTGACTCATTTTCTGAGGGGAATTTTAACATTTGAAACCACCCACGACAGAAAGCGATGTTTGGTGCTCTGAGAACAAGATGCTCCCCAGTTTGGTGGGGCCGAGGTGAGTTCCCACGCAAGCTGTCTGTTGGGTGCCTTGTGGTGTCGCTGGTTTCGAGTGAAGGGCCCACAGGTAAGTGCCTTCAAACTAGCTACCCAGGACATCCCCCTTGCCTCCTGCAGAGGACCATAGCAATGATGTGAAAGCACAGGTTTGTGCTGAAATCCTGAGACACTTCTCACACAGGAGTTCCCTCCTGAGATCTCAGAGTCACTTCTGACTTTAGGGGCTACACTGCTTTACCTGCAGCTGTAAGGGATTTCCCCCGCACACCTCCAGTAGGAGAGATCGGGATCTAACAGTGAGGGGTGGCCTGGGGGCCTGAGAGCATTGCTAGAATCCTGCTTGGAACACTCATGTCTGTTTCCATGTGCTTCTTCCCTTTTTCTTTTTCTAGGAAAAAACATCTGATAAAAGAGCAAAGTGTCCTGTAAAGTTACCAGTAGGCTAGAGAGTAATGTCTACTTCAGCAAAGTCCTTCACTGGTGCGGATGAGGGTCCCAGGAGGTCTAGTCTGCCGATCTGCGGGGCTCTGGGGTATTCAGACAGGCTTCCCAGGTCAGCCTGCAGCCCTATCCCACGATCAGTCACCTGGTTCTCTGGTTTCTGTGTATGGTCTGAGTGTGTCCTTCAGAGATTCATATGCAGGAAGCTCGGTCCCCAGTGTGGCAGCATCAGAATGCGGTGGAACTTTAAGAGGTATGGCTTAGTGCAAGCTAATTAAGTTTCTAGCTACCCTTGGGAGAGACAAATGCTGGTTTTATGGAGTGATCGAGTTGTTTCCACAAAATATGTTGTTAAAAATGAACAAAATGGATTGTGGATCTGTCTGGCATCTTGTCTGGCCATAGGATCTTTTCTCTCCACTGCGTTCCTGTCATGATGTCATCCTCCATGTTGTTACGTAGCCAGGAGAACCCTACCAGAGCCAAGCAGAAGATGGTGTGCGCTCTTGGACTTCCCAACATGTGCACTAAATACACCCCCTTCCCATGTAAGTTACACAGTCTCATGTGTTCTGAACAAAGTTGGCTCCTGTTGGCCCATATTAGGCTTGAAGTTAAAGTGCTTTGCCCCTGGGGCAGAAGGCGCTGCAGCCCTTCACGGGGTTGGGGCTTCTTCAGCAGTCACATCACCTTTCTGGAGATCCAGCCACTGTGGACTGGGATGCTGCTGCTGCTGCAGCAATAATGGAAAAGAACCTGAGCCCAGCCGCAGACTTGGGGGCCAGGAAAAATGGTCCAGTGTGAAAAAGGAAAACAATTCACCCATGAAAACAGATGCCTCAAAGTATTACACGGACATACAGCACCAAAGAAATACACAAAACAAAGAAACCAGTTTTTGCCTGTAACATTGATTAAAATAAATTTAATTGCTAGAGAGGATGTGAACAATGGGTGCCTGCATTCTTACTTTCTGACACCATCATCTTTATATATATATACCCTGCTCTCAAGACAGAACCCATTTCCAGGAGATCTGGGGTGAAGCCTGACCCCTGTTCTGGCAGTCATATCACCTTTCTGGAGATGGTTCAGAGAAGGCTTGTGACTTGATGTTTGCCAGTGAGTGGTGATAGAGATTAATTAATGGGCTTCTGGGAAAGAGTTTTTCTGCTTAAAAGGTAGGGATAAGCACTTGTAATCCCAAAACTCTAGGAAGCTGAGGCAGGAGGATCAAAAATTCTACTTAGCCCAGATAATTTAGCACCTTTGTGAGACAATCTCAAAATTTAAAAAAAAAGGGTGGAGGGCTAGGATGTAGCTCAATGTGAAGGTCATAGGTTCAGTCCCCAATATGGAAAAAAAAGTATGTTTTCTGCCAAAATTGTCTTATCTCACAAAATGTAGCAGTTTTGGAGCCACAAGTGAGCAGTCCGCACACAGAAGATGGCAGAGACGAAAGATGGACATCCTGTTGGGTCCTCGTTGATGTGGGTTACTGAGTTAACTAATTGCAAAACTACTCCGGAACTTCACTTTACACAGAATAATCAGTGGCTTTCTCCCTATGTCTACAGAAGTCTCTTCCTTTAGCCAAGCGTTTCCCAACTGTTGGTAAGAGTGTGTGATTACAGGAGCAGAAGGACTTTTACTTCCTAACCTATTTGGATTTTAAAAACTGTTCAGATTGTGCATCGATTACACTTTCTCTTTTGTCATTCCCATATTTTTCAAATAAAAACTAAAGTGTAAAATTGAGTGTGGACCACAGCCCTATACCACCGGAGAGCAGGTTGGCCTGACTTTGGGGTCAGACGAACTTTGCATCTTTCCAGCTATAGAACTCTACCTAAAAACCCCAATATCAGCCTTCGCCCTAAGATGAGGATGATTGGAACCTCTAGCTTCTGGATTGCTAGAAGATTAAACGTGATCAAGGATGAACTCTGTCTGGAAACTCAGTAAATGTTATTTCTTCTCCCCAAACCTCTAACTCTAATTTCCTCGGGCCTCCTGCAGCCCCCGAAAGCTGGAGAGGAACAGGGGTAGGGAAGGAATTGAGGTTGTTAAAGAGTAGCAGTGCACAACTCACTCTGACCCAAATGTTTCAGGTGATGAGTTGAAAAGTGCATCTGATTTGGAACAATAGCCTAAGGACACCTGGCTGTGTCCCGAGGGACTGAAAAGTGCCCCCAGATAGCTGGCAGCTGCAGGCAGCTTCCAGGAGCCTGTCGGACAGTCAGAGTGCTGCAAACACAGACAGGCTGCACCTGGCTCCCGCGGCTCCGACTCAGGCTGCTGGGAGGGAGAGCAGGACCTGTGTCTGCTTTTTGCAGCCTTCACATAGATCAGCTGCAGCTAAGCACATGGCCTCCACCCACTTCACTGTCACCGTCAGTGCCTTGTACGAGTTCAGAGGCAGCAAATCCCCCACAGCTCCTGGGGCCCTCTGCTCAGTGGGCTATAAAACACTATTACTCTCCCCAGCTCCGGTCATCAGTAATAATGAGACAGCTTTGAAACTGCCACTATGAAACCCTAAACCAGGCACAGACCTGCACGTTGGACCAAGCACTTGGGAAAGGTTGGCCAAGGTTCGCACACACCAGCCTGGGTTTCTGCAGGGCCCGGGGTCTGTTTTAGCAGATGCTGGGCTGGGTGGTATGTGAAAGGGTTGATTTCCTGGGCTGGGGTAGAAAACAGCAAAGCCTGGGGCTGCAAACAGTTTTCACTTTGAGGTTTTGGGGAAGTGACTAGAGCATGAGTTTCACCTTGGGCAGGAATTCTGGCCTTGTTTCCTGGCCAAATTCCCATTAGCCTCATATATTTCCTTCACCCGCGCCCCAACCTTCCAAGACGCAGGGTGTGTGTGAGGGGAGTGAGCTCAGGTCGGCTTTCCCATGATTCAGATGGGGAAACCTCAAGAAGGAAGGATTTTTGTTTCAATACAGCTATTGTATTCTAGCTCATGGTGGCACAGCTCAGTATTCGAATAGTGCAGAATCTCCTCTCTTACTTGGAAAAAAATGTTACTGAAAACTTCCAGGCTGCCAAGGTCAGCTGATATCAAGAAAAACCTTGTCAGTGCTAGTTGCTGGTTCCAAGCAGTAGGGTAAAGGGCTTAAGATAGTCCCATTAGCAAACTCCCAGGAAAGGAAACCATGATGGCCTCTTTCATACACAGCCTGTGGATATTTAAAAACCTCATTTCAGATGAAGTGTCGGTCGTATTCTCAGCAGGAAATGGGCAGCACCTTCAAGCAGGGAGACTGAGAAAAGGTTCCTAAAGTGACTGTTCTCAGAGGTGTGAGCAGAGCCAAGGGAAACCTGGAAAGGATGCTAGGGTGCTATTAGCACCTAGGCTAATAACAGTGGAGGGCTGCAAGGGCTGAGGGCAGGGACAGGGAAGGAGCAGTGACTGGGTGGGACTGTGCTGAGGAGGGCTGCTGAGGAGCTGTGGCCTCTGGTAGAAGAACTGGCTATGGTCACCCTGTGGTGTGGTAGGCAGCCAGAATTTCCTCTCTTCCCACACCCTCGTCTCTCATATGGCTGAACCCAAGCAGAGCCAGAGGGCCGGGACTAGATATGGGTATGGTCTATAAAGTTTCCATTCCCTGGCATGAAGCAAGGGGCACGGGTGTCACCAAATACAGTTGTGCATCATAATCATTTGGAGAGGTTTGGTAACAAGTATAGATTTCTGGGTGGCCCTGGAAGAGTCCAACTCAGGAGGTTCTAGGTGGGTTCAGAGAAGCTGCTTCTTTCCAAAGCTCTCTGGGTAATTCTGTTGCTCAGCTGGAATGGATAATTCTTTCTTGATGTTCTTATGAGTTAAATTATCACCTGGGTCTCAGTTAACATGGTCATGGTCAAAGCTGGTAGTGAAGTTTATTTATCTATTTATTTTACTACATTTACTGAATCCCTTTTGTGTAGTAGGCACCTTGCTAGCTTTTGGAATTTTTAAAAATCCCCTCCTTGAATGAGCTTCTCAAGGCCTCTATTGCTTCTGCAGGAAATTCTTTTTCTTTCTGTAGCGAGGTGGAAACATTCTGGGGACATCTCCTGGTATAACCAGAGGAGGTTGATAACATGTGACCTAATCTCTCTGCGCTGTAATATCTTTGTTTGCAAAATGGTCACAGCAGTGGCCATTTGTCTCAGGATTATGATGATGAATGAGGTGCTATATAGGAACCTTGGTGCAGAGCCTTGGTCCCATTGTAAGCGCTTGATCTCGCTGCTGTCATGACTAATTTCACTATCATCCTTTTCGGGGCGTCTTTGTCAACCATCTTGCTCACCTTCTAACTATACAACAAAACAAACTCAAAGTAATGCTGGCCCTGGGCTCGAGTCTCTACTTTTCCTGTTCTGGAACATTTCTTTCAGGAGAAATCTTCTCCAACTTCATAATGTGATGGGATTTATTAAGGCCTATACGGCTACCATATTCATGTATATTCAGTATATATTTTATATAACTTTTAAGGTATGAAGGATGTTGATCAAGACACAGGGAACTGGAAGTGATTTAGGAGTGACCATCTGAAGAGCAGGAAAGCAGGACTAGCGGAGCAGTGGGAAAAGAAAGGCAGTTATTAATGTGGAGAGGAGATGACTGAGGGGGTGAGGAGCCGTCCTCTGAGACAAAAGATTATTAAGAAGAGAATGGCAACTGATGGTTTTCTGAAAAGGTAGAGCAAATGGAAAGCAGAAACTCTGGCAAGAGAAATTTCACTTCTGCCTTAGGGATGATCTCCCAACAGAGAGGGTTATGAGCTCTGGAATAGGCTGTGAAACCCTTTGCACTGGTTCAAAATTGAAACAAGGATTTCTATGATGGTCCCTGCTGGCTCATATTTGAATAGACCCAGCGGGCCTCAGGTTAGTGGGGTGACAAGCAGGGCATGGCAAAAACCATAGGATCTGCATGGCCTCCAGGGCCTCCAGTCTCCTCTGGAGGGGAGAGGTTTTTGTCCTGTTCCCCCGGGAATGGTCCTAAGACTTGTGCAAGTCCTAAGACCCACCCATCTTTTCTGATCAAGGAGAATGTGTGCAGTACGCCGCATGTGGTGAACACCTTGCCAGCTGGCACACCTTCTGAAATGCTGAATTGCACTTTGAAGACGAAGGGTCTTTGTTGACTGGTCAGTTGAAAAGTCATCACATCCACATATGGAAACTGTGTTTGGCTATAGACGTATTTCTGGCTCAAAAAATGATTTCACCTTGTAGTATTTCTCAAGATTTTCTACCTCAGGGCAAGTAAAAAATTGCAAGACACTTTAGGCTAAGGAAGACATACTAGCTACAGCATCATTTGTGGAGACTTCTATCGGTTAGGTCACAGAATGCTTCTCTTCTCCTTTTCCCTGAGGTTGGTACACACAAGGCTGGGAGGCCAGAGGAGAAAGACATCCTTTCAGCAAAGCACTGGTGTAGCCAGAACTCTATGAGACCGAGCAGGGCCCTGTGAGGGCCATCTCAGCCTCTACCTCCTGTCTTGCCCAGCTTTGGGCTTGCCCAAATCATCCACAAGGAGACTGGATCAAGCTGAATGACTAAGAAACAGGGAAAGGGGGGAGGGATGTAGAAAGAGAGAGAGAGAGAGAGAGAGGGCCTTCTGGGGAAGAGAAGAATGGAAGAGGCCTGTTCTGGCTGAAGGGGGATGCGGAAGAGGCCCCTCAGCTCATCCCCTGGCTCTGTGGGCTCTGTGAGGCTTGAGAGGTCAGAACCCTGAATAAAGAGAAGAGTAGGGGATGGCAATGAGGATAGATCTGAGTCTGGACATTTTCCTAGATGTTCACCGCCTTTGTGGTGTCTGCCCCACTTGAAATGTCCAGTGGAACCTATAGTAAACTATTTTGAAAGCATTCTTCTAAACCAAGGGCCAGTAAGCTTTCTTCTATAAAGAGCCGGATAGCAAGTATCTTAGGAAAGTCGGTTTCAGCTCTTCAAATCTGCCATTGTAAGAAAAAGCCATGGAAGAGACAGAAACAACAGCGACCACTGTATGTCAATAAAACTCAATTCACAAAAGCATGGTGACACATTCCTGTAATCCCAACACTCTTGGAGGCTGAAGCAGGCAGAATGGAAGTTTGAGCCCAGCCTGGGCAATTTAGTAACCCAGCAAGATCCAGTCTCAAAAACAAAGAATTAAAAAAGGGGTTGGGATGAAGCTCAGTGCAGAGGCCTGGGTTTAATCCCCCGCACTACCAAACAAGCAAGCAAAAATGTAGTCTGCAAAAGCGGGAAACTGACTGGATTTGACCAAAGATCACCACTTCCTCCTATTTTGGTGCTTCTTAGATCTTAATGTGTACAGTGACCACTGGGGATCAGGCTCAATGTAGATCCTGATTCAGTAGGTGAGGGTTGGTGCCTGAGATTCTGCATTACTCCAGAGACCCCTCATTTTTGAGAACCAAAGATTTAGTAGCCTCAAACTGCAGTGGCCACAGAAGCCAGAAGGGGATGTAGGTA
The DNA here is from genome assembly GCA_004027595.1 of Dinomys branickii. Classification (NCBI taxonomy): domain Eukaryota; kingdom Metazoa; phylum Chordata; class Mammalia; order Rodentia; family Dinomyidae; genus Dinomys; species Dinomys branickii. Next base: position 101,973 of record PVLD010004978.1, read on the forward strand.
AGGGAGTGGCTGAAGGCTGCAGGCAGCGCACTTGCCTGTCTGGAGAAAGCACCCTTTCACCCCTGGCAGGTCCTGCCAACTATTTCTCTGTGGGAATATTGTCCAGTGTGTGAAAATACTATGATTCATTCAAAAGAACTGGAAATGCAGCTATCTTTCAGAAAATCTACTGAATCTAAGAAGTTGGCTCAAAGGTTTTCAAGTCCCTGTGCAAGACAAATCAAACACATAGATGGAATGGTTCCCACACAGGGGCTGCCATCTTACTGCTATGGTTCCAGGCCTTTGATCAGCAACCCTGAATTATCCTGGTCCTCCTTTTCAAGAGAGGAGTGTGGTGCTGGGGCTACACCTACATCTCTACAGCCCAAGACTTGGAGAAGGTTCATTTTTTGGAGGAGACTCATGAGCCCTTGAGAAACCAGGCAACAGAGCTTCAACTTGTGCTATTGTGGAATAAACTTCAAAAGCCACATCCTTTAGGAAAGTGAAGTACAAAAATGTCAATCTTCTGGACAGTGGATCACAAAAAGTCTCCACAGCCTTTTTTTTCAGATCAGAAACCCCAGGATTATAAGATATGACAGCCAAGCAACTTCTCCAGTGTCCCTGGGCTAACCGAGAGGCTGGGACTTGAACCCAGATCTTTCAGGTTCCATATTCCATACTCCTCCCACTGCCACCCACTGACTCTAGTTTTGATGGATACTTGACAGGGACAAAGTACAACCTGTCATCCCTCTCTCAGTCCAGATATAAGCCACATTTGTAAAACACAGGCACAGGCGATGTGATATTTTTATCTGAAATATTTACAGGTGGAAAGGATTAAAGCAAGTGATGGACTATTGAAGGTTAATGCCATCTTTTAATATGGAAAAACTACTCTCCACAAGAAATATACTTGGGGGATAATCTTGAGATATGTGCGTGCGTGCTCAAAATGTCAGCCAGAGTTTCATTAATTTCAGCCTCCCCCTAGAACACTACGTTATGGTTCTGAGGCTGTGTGCTAGCATGCTGACACCAGAAAGACTCACGGCGCCTGGCCCTTGGGGGTGAATTTATGGTATGGTGTGTGAGGAATTCATCATGCAATTTTGCCCGTGCCCCCAGTTCTTAATAAGAAATGGGAGATGCAAGACAAATGTTGCCTCCATGGCTTTGGGTGCTTATGTCTCAGCTTCCAGATTTGATCCAGCAGTACAGGCACTCCTACCAGGCAAGCCAATGGCTAAGGTGACTTAACACTTCGGCTTTTAAAACACCGAGAAGTGTTTTAGCCTCAGGTACCCCAGGCTGCTATTTAATCATTTTCTGGGCTAGGGGATTGTATCAAGAAGTTTTTCAGCAAGCAAAGCCTTTATGAAGGTATTGAAGGTACAAGCTCATTTATTCTGGCCTACTTGTGAAGCTCACGCTCACAATGAAGCACAGCCAGTTTCTACAGATTCTGGGCCCAGTGATTCCATCGTGGATGTCAGCTTTATGAGCCTATGTTAAGGAATCTTCATCCTCTCAGTGCACCGCAGAGATTGAGGCAGGCTTCACAGGCAGCTGGCCTTGGATTCCTTCCCCAGTAACCTCAACCGCAAGATGAACAGCCTGCAGGAACTAAGCAAGCTCTATCTCCTCTTCTGCAACTTGGAACTGATAATAGAAATCCCCACTTTGTTGTAATGATTACACCTCCTCTGTTGACAGTGCCCAGGCTTATCCTCAGCATTCAGGAAACCATTGCTGGGTTGTGTCCCATGTGTGCAGGCTTCCTTTTTTGTGGTTTTGCCTCTGTGTGGTGACCTGGCTCAAAAGACCAGCTCTGGGTAGCAGGACCTAGGTTTGAGTTTCTGTTTTTTCTCCTTATCAACCATGCATCTTGGGTATTTTGTTTGATCTTGTGACTCATATTGTCTGCTTATCAGTAAGACAGAGGTACAGCAAATTGCTCTGGAGAGCCGTGGCTAGGAATGAATGGGTAGTTTTGTGCAAAATGTTTACAGTACGGTGCCTGGCACAGAATAAACATTCACTATATTCTTGTTAGAAAATGGTAGAATATATATATTGTAATCTGCAAAGGCTCTGGCTGCACACGGTTGAGGATATTTCTGTCCCTTCTTCACAATATGCCAAAGAAACCTAGAAAGTCTAACCTACTTTAGGAGCTTTTATCTTTAAACTCAGGCTTGCCAGTGCATGCTTTCATACATTTACTGGGATGCACAAGGCATCAAAAAGCATCAACTGTAGCTCAGCTCTTCTTTTGAGCTCAGTGTTGGGGAAGTGTGTAAATACAAATCAGGATTACTATGTGCTGAGCTCTACAGTGTGCTGGGTACAGAGCAGGATGCTGGGTGAATGTTTGGGCCAGCAGTACTGCAGGCAACTTTTGTTATCCTCATCTGTGCAGGAGGAGCCTAGGGCTCAGAAGGAACAATGACTAGGGTTTCAGAGTATAGATGCAGTAGATCTGGGACTTGAACAGCTTGCTCCAAAGCTCCATGGCAAACACCTTCTCAGCTCTTTGGGATATCAGGCAAGGAAGATGTTCATGTCTTTCATTTAGAGGAGGAAACTGAGGCTCAGAGAGGTCAAGTAGCTGTCACGGGCCCACACAGTCTGAGACAGAGCTGGAAGTCACTGCTTTTAAGACATTGTGGCCCTCCTCCTTAGTCACACTGAACGGCTTCTCCTCCAAGCAGAACTTGTGCACAGGCATGCTTGAGGTGGTAGAGGAGAATGACATTTATCCAAGAATCCCTTAAGGAAATTATCTTTTACCATTATTGCTCTCCTGCTGGCAACCCTGGTCACTGTAAGCAGAGACTGAGAGACCAGTAGGAAGGCTGACGGTGTTGCCCCAACTCAGCCATGAAAGGCAGAGCTCGCTGCGATGCCGAGACTGCTAGGGTGGGTCTGCAAGTGCTGTACATATTTCTCACCATTAAGCAAACAACCCGACTGGCAGAGCACTGTAGGGAAAATGACATCACTGCAGAATTTTAGGGCTAATCATTTAGCTGGATTAGCCCCAAAGTGCTGCGTCTAAAATCAGCATCCCTGCCTCTTTATGTACTCCAGATGAAACACATTAGCAGAAATATGGCAAGGGACACTCACAATACACGGTTCTACACTCTCAGCAGTTTTTGCAAATCTGCAATTAGTCTAAAGGGCCTGGGTAAATTAGGCCTCTTGATAAATGAAGCACCTAGACAGGCCTCAGATTTATTGGATCCCTCTGTCCCGTTGTCCAGAGCCCTTGTCAGCTCACCGCAGAGCAGGAACTGTACATGGGAAAGGAATAAGATCCAATTAGGGCTCAGAATTGCCCCCTAGTCGTCAAAAAATCTGCACTTGAAGCTGCTTCCTTTCTGGCCATGAAAGTTTCTCTCAGGGATGTAATAGGTGAAGTAGGAACCCAGTATTAGGAAGCTGGTAGGTGGGACAGGAGGGGCACATTCTGCACTTGAGACAGAAGAAAAAGTGGAAAAGGGGCAGGTCTGTGTGCCCTAGTTTTGGTAGAGATCAGGAGAGGCTTGTGAGTCCAAACAACTCTGCTTATCCACCCTGGGCCTCCCAAGGCTCCTCCAGATACCTAGGATTAGCGATGGTTACCACCAGCTGCCTTATGCAGAGCTCTCTCTGGATTTTGGTTCTTACTTTTCCAAATGCAATTGTCCACATAGTTCGTGCAAAAAAAACCCCAAAAAACAACAAAAAAAAAAAACGCATGGATGTTTTGACTACCCAGATTCAAGAAGAGCACCCACCCCTGTAGCTGAGCAGTGGCAGTTATAATTCCCTAAAGCAAACAACCAGAGCCCAGAAGGCTGTCAGTGGCTGTGGCTCAGGTAAAGGGGACCTGTGGGGCAGGAGTATCATGGGCCTATTATTCTGATTTATGTCTCTGGATCACAGGAAGTGGTTCAGAGCCATATTGGGGTGCCACCTGCTAGCTTTGCTGCTGTTGCTGTATTGCTGTGGGTGCTGAAGTCAGCTGAACAGGCTGGGAGAGGGGGCTGGGAGATGTGCAGATGTTTTGGGGTGGTGGTGAGAGTTCTCTTTTGTTAAGTCTCTTTTATTTATTTATTTTTGAAACATTTTCTTTCCTGATTACTCAGGTCATGGATATTTTGGGGTCATGAGTAAATAGCCTGAATATTTTAAATTTAAAAATTAGTAAAATGAAAGAAAACAATTTGAAACTGAGGTCCCTGTGTGTGCATGTCCATCTGTCCTTCCCTGTCTCATTCTGTCTTTGGAGTACAATTTCGGGCTGTCTGTCTCTCTTCTCCCTCCTCTCAGTAACCAGCAGGGCACACTCTGGCCTTGTAAGCTCACCCTTCCCCCACCTGACCACTCGCCACTTAACTCTTGGCCACTGGGGTGAGGCAGCTGGCTCCACAGTGGGTTTCAGGCGCACCCCAGGGTGTGAGCTTTGCAAAACTACTTTCTCCCAGAGGCAGCAAGGATTGTCTGGCTGCCTCCTGCCTTCAGCCTGCTGTGATTCAGTGTCTCTGGTCTGCAGATCAGCTGGGCGATTCTCCTGTCAGCCCACATCGATTTTCCTGTTGATTACATTACCTCCAATCACAAAAGAAATTGTGCTCCTCTCCTGCAGTGTCAAGGCGGAATGAATAGCAAACATTTTCCTGCAGGCAGCTCCACTTTCCCGAATGTCTGCTTGAGCAGGTAGGGCGCTGCCCTTGCTTCCTTGCCTCCCAAACCTTTCCTCTCCACTCAGCGGACGACTTGCCAACTGAGGTGGGCATCCGACGCAACTTGGAGTACACAGGATACCTGGCCATGACTCCGGGAGGTCCTCTGCATCTTAGGACCTTCTAAATCACAGAATTAAGAAGGTTTAAAAGGGAGAATGAGCTGGTGAAGCCAGATGTGTGAAGAATTTAGAATGTATTTTCACATGTATTAAAAAAGACCCTTCGAATAGCATCAAAGACATTGAGCAATTTTTATTCCTTTTAAAAGTTTCTTTGAATACTGATTGGGATCTCTGGCTGGTGTGTGTGTGTGTGTGTGTGTGTGTGTGTGTGTGTGTGTGTGCGTGTGCACACACACGCACGGATGCCAAATCTTCCTATGCTTGGTTGATTCCAGGTCCACCTCTGCATTCCTGGTGTGCAGGGGAGCCTGCTCATACGGGCAGCTTTGGCTCAGAGTCCTGGCACTGTGAACGAAGAGAGGTGTCAGCACATTTCAAACAAGGAGTTAGGAACAGAAGGCAGGCGCCAACCTCCAAAGTGGGCTTTGCGTGTGAAGGAGGTTGATGTCCAGACAAACAGCGTGCCTGTCAAGGCTAGATTTAAAAAGCCACATACCCTTGATGAGAAGGAGATGATCTCTCTATGGGCACCAGGAATGGTCACATAAACATCAGCTTCTACCTAGTTAAGCTTGGGTTTCTGGGTACCCTATGTGTGTATAATGAAATTCCTATAGCAGAAGTTTTAGTTAATAATTAACCAGTCTTTCTTTAGCAATTAATGTGTGTGTCAAGCCCTGGGAAATTTTTCTATCATGTATTTATCCTTGCATTTGTGGTCTAAATCAATCCTCACTATGAAAAGTGTAGTGTCCTGTTTAACTGATCTGGAAATAGCTGGAGAGTGTGTGTGACTTGCCAAGGTGTCAGGGGTTAAGTTATGTCCCTCCCAAGCAATATTGCAGTCCTAAGCTTTGCTACCTGTGAAGAGACACAAGTTTGGATCTTTTTAGGTGATCAATTTAAAATGAGGACATTAGCATGAGTCCAAATCCAATAGTGTTCTTATAAAACAGGAACACTTGGGCATGGAAGGAAGTCCATGTGAGGACGCAGAGGAAATGGCCATCCACAAGCCAAGGAATGCCGAGCACTTTGCATAAACCTGCAGACCCTAGGAGAGGCTGAGAACAGATGCTTTCCTCACAGCCCTTGCTAAGAACAAATCCTGTCAACACCTTGACCTTAGAACTCCAGCTTTTAAAGTCATGAGGTTGTACGGGTATGTTGTTCAAGCTGCTTAGTTCACTGTACCTTGGAAATGAATGTGCAGGGTCACAAGCCTGTGCCGCAGTAGAGGACTTGGGTGTGCCCTGGTTGTGCCTGCCTCACTGTTCTGCAGTGTCAGCTGCACTCTGCCTTTGTCCTCTAGGATGTGCAAAGCCAGCAGCTACACTGGCTCAAGTGGGCCTTGCACATTTTGGAACTGGTGTGTTGGAATGGTTTGGGGACTGAGCCCAAAGGGAGACTTATTATGAATCTAGGGTCTACATATACTTTTACTTAAGAGACATAGAAACCTGCTAAGTTGAGTATTTACATGAAGGACCTTAAAATATTTTCATCTTTTAACATATTTCTAGAAACCTAGTCAAACAAAATAATAAGTATGGATACATGTTTATGTAGATTTATCACAGCACAGGGGAAAGTATGAAATGTCATAGTTCTTTATTTTTCAAAGTAAAATTAATTCTGGTTGAAGCCAATACAAGCCAAGGGAAGTGAGAAGATGTCCTAATTCCTCCACCCCAACCTGGATGTTAGGACTTGGCAAAGCCTCCCTAACTGTGGTGTTCAGTGCCAGCCCCCCACCTAGACAGTCACACATGAAGTAGGCCCCAGCAAAGGTCATCCACAGTTCATACAGGGTTGTATCTCCATCACAGCTCAAATTTTATTTCCCTTCCCTGTCTTAGAAGGAAAGCCCAGTCTCTCTTTAATATCTATAGCTCTTTGTACTGTAGTCTCCTTTGAAAGAAAAGTGAGAGCTCATACCTCCCCACCCCTCTCTGATATAGCACAGCAGACATTGGGAAAGACATGTTTCATCTTTCTTTCATGTGACCAGAGAAGCCACAACAAGCACAGACAACAAAACAAGAAGACAATGTTTAATTTTTAAGTAATCAGTGACGCTGAGAATGAAAACATCTAAATACCCAATAACACAGACTGGGGATGCTGGTTATGAGCCATGCACACTCTATACATAGGCATTAAAATTTTAGTTAGCAATATGGGAGTAAAGGTTGAAATTGTAATGTCAAGTGACAAAAAGGTATAAAGTTGTTATTAGTTCTATTACTACTCTTACAAGCTTAGGTGCTTAAAACCATACCCATTTACTATCACACAGCCTATAGGTCAGAAATTACAGCAGGCTCAGTGGGTTTTCTTCTCAGGGTTTCATGAGACCAAAGCAATGTGCTGGCCAGGCTGTATTCCCTTTGAGAACTGGATCTTCTTTGGAGCTCACTGAGCTTATTGGCAGAATCCTACCCCTTGTGGCTGTGGGCCTTACTGGATGCCCGCAACCTTGGAATTGCTTTCAGCACTGGAGGCTTCTAGCATCCCTTGCTCCATGGAACTCCCTATCATCAGTGCCACAAAGAGAATCTCTCTTGTGTCCAATTCCTCCCCTGCTCTATATTTCTGTCCTCAGAAAATCCCAACCCCTTTGAAGACTCACCTACCCAGGAAAACCTTCTTTCCTTATAGTGAACTGTGCCACACAGCATCATCAAATCAAGGAAGTGATGTCCCAGCATACTCACAGGTCTATGTGTCCACATTCAGGGATGGGCGGGATGTCAATGGCATAGACAACAGGACCTCAGACATACAGCCCATGTGAGCTCAGAAGAACACTGGTATGATACAAACCTCAACATAAGTCTTTCTAGGGGTAACAGTATGACTGGCCACTAACTTTAAAAAAGTTTTCTGTATTTCCCAAGTGTAGGAACAGAAGAATGTAGAAAAAACATAGGACAAAACCCAGTGACTAACACATGAAGTCATCACATGCTCACTTGTGCTTGATGACTGTAAGATCAGCATATGCTTATCTGTGTGCCATATACTTGAGAAAATGTACCCTTTTATAGCCTTAAAAAAGGGCTACCCACATTTACTTGTGTTGACCTTGTCCCTTACCAGAAACAAAGGCCTAGACCACCAATCAGCAAAACAGTTCTTTTCAGAAACCAGCTCACCCCTATAAATACAAAGTACCTCTTATACTCACTGGAACATCCTGAGTGGATGGCCCTTATCTTGCAGCATCGCTCTGCTGCTGAGACACTTCTCCTTCTGCTTCCTATGCATTTGCCACACTTTAAATGAACTGTTGCTTCTCACCATAGCAGCCTCGACTCCCCCATTTCTCTCTGAGAGCTCTGCCCCTTCCATTGTTTGCTGAACTGAGAGCAAGGACACAAACAGAGGTGGAGGGTCGCAAGGACAGCCACCGCCAGATGTAACACAGGGATTTATATGAGCATACGGTGCTGCCTGGTTCGTGAACTTACGTTTTTCCATGATTCTGTTCACAAACTAAACTGGACAAGAACTGAATCAAGTTTCCCCATAAGTTCAACATTGAACCTACCCACTGAATATGATTTGGTTCTCATGCAATTCTGTTTGCAAGCACAAACATGGAAAGAATTAAGTTCGTGAACTGAGGTACCACTGTATATCAAATTTATGATCGAAGAAACCCCTACATTAGTTAGATAAAGACATAATCAGACCTCGAGCTAAGATAGTAATGTATAACTAAAAGGCATTTGCTGTGTGGGATTAAGATGCGTAGCTGAACGATTTGTTCATTCATTCCTTGCCTAACCTTGGGATGGAGGTGCAGGCAGATTGCATTTTCCTCTAACACTGTGCAGTGCTGGGGGCCCTTTCTCCAGAATCTCTCTGAAATAGTTTTGTACATTTTGGCAAAAAGATTCCAAAAGGCAAGTGGCATTTTTATTTATTATTCTTGGGAAAAACATACTGAACACAACTTATTCAAACTGCTTGAGAAATGCTTTGCAGTTTCTGTTTTCCCACCACTACACTGATATCTTGATAATGTTGAGGTTTTCAAAATTTCCCATTGTCTTTGCGAGCAGAAAATACCAGCTTCTCATAAATAACCACAATGAAGCAACAGACTTCTTGGCTCAAATTCACTTTTCAGCCTGACATGTCAGAAGGAGCCTGAAGCCAAAACTCTCTCCCAAAGCAGAAGTATGGCCCTGGGAGACCCAGCAACACAAATGGTGCAGAAACCCTTCTGGTGAGAAGCCCTGCGCTGTCATTAGAAAGAGGAATTACTCCAGCAGGGAATGTCAGCGTGTGCTAAAGTCACCAGGCACCCTGACTGGCCATCTCAGGGCACCCTGTGTTGGTAACAAGTTTGGGTGCTCCGAGGAGAAATGGAGAGTGTGAAGGGAATGGGACTTCATGGAAACATGCAGCAGCGTGCCCCTGAACCAAGCGGTGACACAGCATGATTTGCCATGGGGCTTCCTTTCCCTTCTCTCCCTCTCTCACATCTTTCCCTTCTGTGATGCCCTTTCCTAACTGCCACTTGCTCTGCCCTTGTGTCTACCTCTCCTCCCACGTAAGGAAGACCCTTCAGGAGCCGGTGTGTGTGCCTTTCAATAGACAACCTTAAGAGGTAGAGAATTCCTGAAGATAGCACAGAATAGTCTGCTCGTAGTGGTCTACAATAAAGATTATTTTTGCTAGAGGGTCAGACCCATTGTCCCCAAAGCCAGTTCTTTCCAAACTGCTTGCCTGATTACTACATATATTTTGTGCAAGATTGACCAGGCGCAAGCCAGGGCCGCAGGAGATCTAGTCTGACAACCTTACATGGGTGTGATAGCAGAATGGGGCATCAAAATGCACAGGAAGCAGCATTTTGAAATGACTGCTACAGTGTCTGCCAAGTGTCTTCCACAGTGTCGTAGGATGGATCCAATGGGGTCACATGTGACAGAGCCTTGTGAGAGACTCAGAAATGAACACAGCTAGGGCAGTGTTAAGGCATGTGGCTTATGTGGCTATCCCACACAGAGCAGAGCAAAAGTCTGGACACAACCGTGATCTGGCTGTGAGACTGGTGATGCCTTATAAGAAAACAATATTCTATCTGGCCTTTTCCAAATGCAATATTAAGTATCATGAGGTAACAGGCTAGAACATAAAGGGACCACCATCCTTTAGCATGTTGCTCCAGGCTTCCGTAGATTCACTCTTACTGTGCTAGTATTTCTCTTTTGGTTGCTTGAAGATGAAAATGACACCAGGCTTCCTTCAGAGGCAGGAAAAAGGGGTGCTCAGCAGCTCAGGGGAAGCCCTTGCAGTACCCCTGGGGAAACTAGAAGTTTTGCTTTCTGAGATTGGGGCATATTTCTGCAAAGTTGAAGTTATGTCAGTTTTAGATTTTCTGTTTAACTTAGCAATTATTTTATACACACAAATTTACAAATTATGCAGCATAAGAAACAAGTAGATACTCATGAAACTTCCACCAAGGTAAAGAACTTTACGACCCTCCACCCCACCCCAGCTGCTCTTCCTCATAGGGGGTCCCTTTCCTATCCCTCCCTCAACAGATGGCAAATAACCATTCTCACTGCTTCTTTTATTTTACAATATTCTTCATTCTTATTTTTTAATTATGGTTTTGCTATGTATCTATGTAACAACATACTAAGTTTTGCTTATTTTTTGAGCTCTATGTAAATGCTCTTATATTCGTGTATTTTTGTGGCTTGCTGTTTTCACTTATTGCTATGTGTTTGTGGTTCAACAAATTTTTTTTATCCTTGTAGGTTCGGTTCATTCATTCTCATTCCATGGTATTCCATCCCATGAAATACAATGCCAGACTTCACGGCAGACTTCAACCATCTATTCTCTTTTTGGTGGAGCAGGTTTAGTTTTTAAGTTGATTTCAAACATGTTTCCACCAGAGGATTTAGGCTAGTTGTCTTACTCAGTTTGTGTGGCTCTAACAAAACCATAAGCTAGGTTGTTTATAAACAACAGAAATGTGTTTCTCAAGGTTTCGGAAGCTGAGATTAGAATGCCAGTACAGTCAGGTCATGGTGAGGACCCCGCGCTGGGTTGCAGACTGCTGTCTTCTCATACAGCACAAGGAAGATGAGATCTCTCCAGCGTCTGCTTTTTAAGGGCACTAATCTCACTCATGAAGGCTCCACCCTCCATGACCTGATCGCCTCTTACAGGCTTCACTGCCCAACACCATGTTATTGTGGTTAATATTTCAGCATAGTAGTCAGCCTTCTGCCACTGTGATAAAATACCTGCGCAGAACAGATTAAAGGTGGCCAAGTCTGGTTTCCTTACTGCAGAGGTTTCAGTCTCTCGTCAGCTGGCTCCAGGCCAGAAATGCTATTGTAGGAAAGCAGACAGAGGAAGCTGCTATCTCTTGGCAGCCAGAAAGTGCAGGACCCACCTCCTATGCTTTCTCTCCATGCCGCCAACTGGGGCTTTAACACTTGGGCCTTTGGGGGGCATCTGAGACCTGGACAGTGTGTGACTGGGGGTGTCCCCCACATGCAGTCTATGGCAGCGGTGTTTATTCAGAGGGGTGAAGATAAGGCAGGGCTGAGTAAGACCAGGGTATTGGGCAGAATAGACTGAATGAACAAACCTTTTACTTTGAGAGCAAACAGGGCACCTGTCCTCACTCTCCTAACAGCCTGAACTGCACTAAGGGCAGATAATTGCACTATTCCTAGAAGGACTTTTGAGGTTAAAAAGAAGGAGAAATTAGTTTGAATGAAGTTCAGGTTTTCCTCTAAGGGACCCTCTTGTTTTAACAAGTTATTTACTCTTTTGACAACTGGTGAACACCTGCTGGTCCCCCTTCTGCTAAGGACAGAATTCAGCAGGAAACAGACGCAAGCTTCGCCACGGCAAAACTTTCACCCTATGGGAAGTGCTAGAGAACAAAGGGTTTGGTTACAAGTTGCTTTTGTGGTGTTGTTGCTGTGGGCTGTTTTTGGTGTTTTGTGGCTTGAATCCCAAACTGTGGCGATGGTAGAAACACAGAGGCTGACGGCAGCTCGGGATGAGTCCACTTTAAGTAGGGTGTTCAGAAAAGGCCTCCAGAGAGCCGGAGAACTGGAGAGAAACTGGCCTTGCATAGTCAGGAGGAAGAAAATTGTGGACTGTGACCTGCATGAGCAAAAGCCCCAGGGAACAAGAACGTCCAAGGTTCGGGAACTGGCAGAACTGCTCGAGTGGGAAGCACGGCTCCGGTGTGCGTGGACACATCGGGAGGGCTCTGTGGGCTGTGGCCGGGAGTGGTGACTTTGTCCTACGTGCAGAGGGAAGGAGAGGGCTAAAGGGTTTGCAGCAGAGCGGTGCTACTCTCAGATGTGAGGGTGTCAAAAGCATGAAGACAGGGTGTAGGAGGGCAAGAGTGGAGGAGCAGGGACTCCGGGTCTGGTGGGAGGGGCAGGACTCTGACCAGAGCAGCAGCCATAGTGATGAGAGTGCAGAGAACAAGCTGGGCCCAGGATGGTTGGAAGTGAAGAAACGGTACATTGCTGTAGTTCACTTCTAGGGAGAAACGCAGTCGGGGTAAATGGGGGAAATAATCAGACTCCAATTCACTTCCCTGGAGGAGAGAAAGTCAGAGAAAACTGGGCTGGTTCACTAAGGAAGTGGCAGCCCTCTAGCGATGAGCACTAAAAGCCCTTCCGTGCCTCCCCTCTCCTCCTGCTCTCCCTCCTTTCCTCCTTCCCCTCCTTCCTTCTTCCCATTTTTGGTTTTATCTTAAGATCATATCTGAAAGTTTGCTCAATTTGAAGATGTCCTTCTTTTCCAGAGTAGACTAGAAAAGAAGCAGCTCCCAAGCCTTCCGGAGGGGAGAGGACGTCTGACCACCGCCCCGTCCCCACGCACACCTCCACTCAGGCCTCGGCCCACAGCCCGCCAGTGCGCCCCCATCCTTCCAGCCTGGAGGAGGTGCCTGAACTGTTTGGTCAGACCCCAACCTTGCCTACACTCTATATCTCCCTAACAATATACTGCCGGTTTAAAGTACCGTAAAACATGACCGAATGGGGAATATCGGTGGCTGTTTAGTGTGCTTTAAAATTCTTTAATTTGCTGTACCACAATAACTTGCACTTTAATAAAAGCAATCTCTCGTCTTAATAGCCACACAATAAAGAGTTATTTATATGAGTCAGTGTGCAGCCCTGCGCCTTCCAGGTGTGCCCCAGATTTCAAGCACTGCCAGCGATGCGCCTGCCGCAGCCCTGACAGCCCCGCTGGCCGCAGCCACTGCAGCCGAGCCCGGCCCCGGCCTGGCCGCCCCAGGCTCTGGCCGCACGGCCCGCATGCGCGCTGATTTATTTCGGTATTACGTTTAATTGTTTCCTTCTTGTTGGAGCCTTAGCATGCGATGCTTGTAAATCTGACCCAAATCCTCCATATGGCACTCCGGTTTTCCATTCTCAAATGCACTCGCCCTGGAATAATGACTGTGGTATAACTCAATTTGAGTTCTGCTGCTGGGGACTTTATTACATAATGCTTTCTAATTGACCCTCATAGTTTAATAAGACAGAACATTTCACCAGAACATTGACAAAAGTTATTAATTTTCACTTCAGCAGAGACCCATGTCCCAATTAAATCCCCTGATAATGCCTGACTGACTGACCTCATTATGGCTAATGCTTATTAGTCCTGCAGAGAGGACAGCATCACACACTGTTAAAATGCCTAAATGAGCACATATGACCATCCGATGTGATTACAATTTACATACATGACAAATTTTACTCTCCTAAGCCGTGTCTGGTGCAGTGAGTGTGGCATTCTGCCGTCATACCACGAGATCAGCCATCAAGGATTTGGAAGGTGTTGTAAAAATGCCTTGTGAGTGTGCTAAGCACACTCAGTTAGATTACATCTGCCTTTCTAGGAACGATGTCAAGTGTGTGGGTGTGTTTCAGTGAAGAGATTGACTTATGCCATTTCTGCTTTAACAGGGAACAACTAGTACTCATTAAGGTGGTGGAATTTTGTTTGTGGCCCCTTTCTCCCCAGCCAACTTAGAAGAAAAAGAGGAAAAAGAAAATTCAAGATCACCACTACCAGCAAACAACAGTTCCAGCCTTCCTGGTTGTGTAGCTTGAGCTCCCTGCAGTGGATTTGTCTTCCTTGAGGCTATTTATATTTCCATGTTTTCTCTCCACTTATCATTTTGCAGGGGACAGTGGGCAGGAGCTTGTAGAGTACGACACCTGCCTCTTTGGTCCCTTCCATCTGTGCATCAGATGCCACCCTCATTCACCACTGATGGAGCCACCATTTAACCTAGTCTTTTCTCATGGGAGAAGCACCACAGCCAGTTGAAAGAAAAATGTGTATTTGTACATGTGGGTAAACTGAAAACTTGGAGTGGGAAGAAAATGAGAGGAGGGAAAGCTTGCAGTGTCCGAGACTCACACTGTTTTTCAGGTTCCCCCCACCCCTGCTCTGCACAGCAAGGTTTACTTGGAGACAGTTTGACCATGGCTCTGTGTTTGCTTTTCCTGGACATTGTAGTCATTCCCTCTGGGTTGTGTGATTTGACACATGACAACAGTCTAACAGCAGAGATCAAACTTCTCCACCTCGTGGCAATGTGACAAGCAATGTGTACTGACACTGCAAAGCGCATTCTGGAAATGTGAGTGCTTGATTGGGCACTGGACTCCCTTGCTCAGCTAGAGATAGCTTAAATCATAGGCTTCAGTTGCCCACAAAGATAAAGCCAAAATTTGAATAATGATGAACAGCTGGAAGCTACAATTCACTGACATCTCTCCTCCCACCCCTTCCTCCCTCCTCTCCCTCTCTCTCTCCTCTCCCCTCTCCTATAATATAGAAAGCAGGAATTTTGTAGGAAAACATAGTAATAATAGCAATAGAAAGAAATTAAACTAAGCACCCCTAGAGAGTATTTTAAAGTACTTCAGTTTGCTCAGTCACCCACCCTCACTGTTTGTTAAGTTCTTCCTTTGTGTTAGGCACTCTGCTAGGTCTTCCGACTCCTTCTGTGCATGAATGAGCACTACAGCACCCCATCCACAGACCAGACACTGCACTTTGTGAAGCTTGTGGTCTAACAGGTTTGTGTAGAAACAAAATGCAAACTCCTGATTTGTCAGCTCATGGGCAAATCCTAATGATTATGGACGTTTATGAGATCTCAAAAAGGGGTGTGTGACCCAAATTACTGTTGGGGGAGGGTCGGGGGCATAGGGGTTCCAAAGGTCCCTGAATGGACCCCTAGAAGAGGTGACATTTAAGTTGAGCCCCAAATGAGAAGTAAGAGATAGTTAGCTGAAGAGGAGTTGGGTCTGGGTAGAGAAACATCATCTCTTTCTTCCCTGCCTCCACTGGATAGATACTTAGCCCTATTATGTGCTCAATGCTGTTGAGGCAGCGTGCTTCTTCCTGACTCTAGAGAGCAACTCCTGGTGATTACTGTGGGAATGTCAGTCTTTTCAATGAGAAGAGGATGGGGAAGGGGCTGGTGCTCATGAATGAGGGCACTGTGTGCTGAGGGACAGTGAACTTGTTCACCCGAAAGATTTTTGAAAACCACTTCCATGAGAGAAAAAATTATCAAAGGTAAGCGTGAACTCAGGGAAAGGGAGTGCTATGATTTGGATCTAAAATGCCCCCCAACCCCGCGGCTGCTCCGCAGTGGGTCCCGCGGCTGCTCCGCTGTGGGCCCCACAGATGATCCGCAGTGGGCCCCGCGGCTGCTCCACTGTGGGCCCCGCGGCTGCTCCACTGTGGGCCCCGCGGCTGCTCCGCTGTGGGCCCTGCCGCTGCTCCGCTGTGGGCCCTGCCGCTGCTCCGCATTGTACCCCATGGCTGCTCCACTGTGGGCCCCATGGCTGCTCCGCTGCAGGCCCTGCAGATGCGCCTCTGTGGGCCCCGCAGCTGCTCCGCTGCTGCTCCACAGTGGGCCCGGTGGCTGCTCCGCTGAGGGCCCCGCTCAGGGCCCCTCATGGACTGGACCTGCCCCCACCCATAGCATGATGACAGGGTGGAGCTGCGCAGTCCTCTGTGAGCATATGTGCTTTCCCACCTCCGACCATGGCAGTTTGTATAAAACCATGTGTGTTATAGTATAGTCTGAGGCAGCTATATCTCTTCCCAAGGCGAGAGTCCAAGGATATAGATAAACCCAGGAATATAGTTATTATCACAGGGAAGATGACTGATTGAGTGGTAGGGCAACAGAGATGAGGGAGGAGAAAAATTGAATGATCAAATGGGCCATCATCTGTGTAACTGAGTAACAAAGGTGAAGGTAACATTATGTAGGACAGCATCCAGAGCTAATTCCCTTCTATGTTCTCTATAATTCTGTATTTCCTCAATCGTTTTTGTATT